>KZ506945.1:13485-23984 GCA_002844005.1 Limosa lapponica baueri | reverse complement strand
TTTTTTTTCCAAATAGAACACGCTAATAATCTCAGCAATATCTTATTATTATCAAAGGAAATGCAACACATGAATGAAACAGTCCAAATCCTTCACCTTCCTAGGAAAAAGTTATTGCAAGTGACAGTAGATATTAAACGTTTAAATGGCACCTTCTGTCTCTGCATTGTAACTTCAATGTGCCATTACTTATGTTTTCAGTTTGCCCATTAATTATACCTCATAATACTCATACATATAATACACATATGAGATTTGCATACATGCATTTAATCCAGCGTGTTCAGTTAGTTTATAAAAATGGTCCACATTAGCAGTCTTTGCAGTGACCTTAGCAATGCTTAACTGGAGAGTTGGCTGAAAACCACTGAAGAATTTGTCCCTTGATTATCAAACCAGTCTTTACAAATGACTGACTGAGACAATGAAGGAAAGACTCAAGAGGCTCTGAGGAATGACAATAAAATTCCCCGGTGAAATTACGTGACGAATAGCTGAAATGATGCAAGTTCTAAAGGGGTGGAAAGCTATGGACTGTCTCAAATTAAAAACTTTCAATGAGAACCCCATTGACTTTTTCTTTCCCTTTTAAGGTACTTAATGCCAGATTTTTGTGCGAGGCCAATTGGTTTGTATTAAAAACTATTGAAGATTGATGGGGCTATAACATTAGTACAACATAGTGTCAAAATATTTTTCATATACTGGAGAGTATGAGATACTTGTTAGAAACAGCTACTGTAAGCTTGAAGTTTTAAACTACTATGCTTCCTGAATATTTCCCCTTGAGATAGAAAACAGCCCCTGAGTGTTACGTGTAAGTGGATATCTTGGAGAGGACCTTAGAATTTCAGCTGTAGAACTTGTGTGAGTTTTAAAATCACACTGGACCAGTACACCAAGGAACGATCAATCTAACATGACTGAGATGGGCATGAATCTATATGCTGGTTGGTATTTTCTGTCTTCGCCTTCTTTGATTTTGTGCTTATGCTTATAAAGAGAAAAAGAAAGAATATATCAATTTTTTGTGAAATTTGTTCCCAAAAAGAACATGAATATTACAGGGCAATTTTTAGCTAAGATGAAAATTCCTAATATATGGCAGTGTCCAAGACTAGAAAGTACCCTTCTGTCCATTCTGGTAATTTCAAAGCCATTTTGGAGATCACTGATCATTTCTCTTGATTTATGACATATGTGTTGCTAAATTTTATCATTTTGGCTTTGTATAGCAGAAAATCCCATACATTGTATGAAAATCAATATGAATTCCAAACATAAATACATTTTCCTCTTCTCTTTTTAACTTGTGCAGCAGTGATTGATGGGCTAAGTCTGTGGGCAGATTTCTGTCTTAAGGGAAACTTTAATTCACTTAGAATCTAAACATTGTTTCTGAGGGCTTTTAGCTACTGAATGCACTTCTAGTGAGACATGCCATCCTTGATGTACGTACAGTCCTTGGCAAACATCCTGGATAGATTCCGGGAAGGTGTGATTTCACTTCACAAAGTCAAATACACATATAAAGAGTAATAATACCTAGACATTTGGGAACATTCTGAAAAATATACTGGTTTAAGCTTATTCTCAATTCTGAGGTGATGTTAAAAATGTCCATTTGAACCCATGCAGGGATTATATAAAAAAAGAAAAACTGTACCATGATAATAGAAAATGTGATAGTTCTCAGCTATCGGCTTTTATGAGTCAATACTGAGAAAACAGGTAATGATCTCTATCTCCAAGCTGCAGAATCACTGAGATTTGTCCACAAGAAAAGGAACTCATTTACATATATGTCTACAAAACAGCAAAATAACAGTATCTAACTACACAGTGATCTGTGCATTTAACTGATAGATCTGCACATTTAAATAATAAGTATTTTTATTTTTGCTTCCTGATCTTGGTCTTTATTTTGACAATAAGTATATCTGAACTGAAACATTTCAATTACAATGATGACAGCTCATGCTTTCCTTACTTTGACCTAGAATATCATTCAGCAACAGTCTTCACAGGTGATTTTCCCAGCCTTGCTGAACATAGTTGCTGCTCAGTAATACATGCTTCCACTGATTAAGTCAGAAATTAATGTGAAAAATTTGTCATAAAAACAATCAGTGAATGAATATTTCAGCTCGGCATTTTCTCTTGAGTTTCATGTCCTTTTTTTTTCCTGTTACAAATCATTTTGCTTGCCAAACACATCAACTATAAGCATCTTACAGCAGCTTGATAATGGAATGGATGCCCCACTTTCTGTAAAGATGGATGTAGTTAAAAGGAAACTTAAATTTGCAGAAATGATGGGCTTGACCCTCACCTTGGTCTCACACAGATCATTAGCATAGAGTTTGATTTACTGGCATCAATAATCTTTCTACTGTCCTTCCAGTGTGGAGGGAATTAAGTTCCCAAATCAGCAATTTCTTTTGGACAGCATACCAGGCTTTTTTCATCCATGTAACATTTTATATCATCTCTTTAAGATCATCTATTAATGGAATGCTGCTGGCACAGTGATGCATCAGATGTATCAAGACTAATAGCTATTACTCTCCATCCTTTTTTTTTAAAGGATTTTTACATTTTGGCACACCAGTCAGGTGATTCTCAAGTAAAAATGTGATGGGTTGGTGGAAGTTCTACCTGATTCTACCTGATGTAGCAGATATAATCTACAGTTTTCTCTAATAAAGTAGATCAACCACCATGACTTAAACAGAAATATAAAAAAGCTGTGCGTTTTCATTTTCCTTTTTATATAAGTATTTCATTTTGGATAATGTATAGCCTGGCATTACCACTGTTACACAAATAAATGGTAAGTCACAAGTAATAAGCTTCAATTATTTAAGCTCTAGCAAAACTGATACCAGAGTACTTCCAGATGACTCATATTGTATGACATTCTCTCAGTAGTTGTTCATCTGTTACTAATAAGGGAGGCACAAAATAAATCATATCAATATGATTTGGATAAAATTTTCTAATGCACCTAAATGGCAGAAGATCTGATTTTTAGGGCATTGAGCTATGAAATGATGTGGTCAGGCATTGACTGGAATGTAAATGCAGATTCAAGTAGGATTTAGCACTTTATCTTCTTATGAGCATTTGAAAATTCTGTCATCATTTCTCTGCAATTTCTAAATGTCTAAATACTTTTGAAAGTCTTGGATTGTAGAAGTCAAAGTGTAAAGAGACTTAAAGATCTGCAGAAGCATTGAAGAGTATAGAGTTCGCTTCAAGAGGAATTGAGGGGCCAAGATTTATGATTAAAATATTTCAGATACCTAAAACCCCAAAAACGTTAAGGCCAGGATTTCCCCAGGTTCCTAAGGTTCTGTTCTTCTGCATGCACAGAAGGTCTCAATCTTATACTGAGCAGCTTAGGTCTTATCTTGTTCTTAAACTGCCTCATTTCTTTTATCTGCACGCTATCAAGGAACCTAAAACATAAATTCATTAATTCCTTTGGGTTTTAGTTCAGGCTTTATTTCCCCTGACTGTCTGCAGTCTCCTTTCATAGTAAATGATCACAGATCCTGATTAGAAGATTATGTTTTCTTTATTTATAAGCTTTCAGAAGCTGCTCATCATTATTTTTCTTATCACCTTTTGGCATTAATGAATGCTCCTTTAATATGCTTTGGAAAGGGTGTAGAAAAATATTCCCCCAATTCTGAGGAAGAAATGAGGTACTAAGAGGTGGAGGGATTTCTTCTAGTCACTCAGCTAGGCATCACCTCAACAAGATGATGAGTCAGATGTTTACATGGCCCTCATCATTGCAGCACCTGAGCACCTAACCATCTTCAGTGCATTTGCCTTTCATAACACCCCTGTGATATAAGGAAGTACTGTAATACTCAATGTATAAACGAAGAATTGAGTTACAGGAAAACTAAGGGTCCAATACTAAAGGTACTTAGAGGTTTATTATCTTGAAAATTTCCAGGAACACTGTAGGAAGAAGTAGCTGGAGAAGGGAATTAAACCTAAGACTCTTAAGGCTTGAGCTAAAGCTCAAACTGCTGAACAACCTTCCTCCTGCTACTAGGAAAACTCCTGCTATTCCATATCATATGCCCATAACTGGGTCATATCCGGACTGAGCTTGTTTCTTTTCTCTGCTGGCGTGCTGCACAGACACTCATGCACAGGCTGATTTATTGGGATCATCTGCAAAGGTTAATACTCACATAGGGAATGCCATTAACAGGTTGGTCAGTCACTGTCTAGACGGTCATGGAGGTTTCCCTCGCAGACATCTTTGTGGCAGCTTCATCACCTGGGTCAGGTGAAACTCCCTGAACTGTTGTCCAATGAATTACTGTTATTCAGCTACCTGTGGTCCTACATAACCACTCTCTGGTCTATTGACTGTCCGAAGCTACATACAAAACAAACTTATGGAAACTTACTATGTTATGAAAATATAACTACAGCATCTACAAAAAGTGTGCTATCCAGTAATTAATACATCTAACCATAACACAGTGTAGGAACCAGAGTTCTTCATTAGGGAGTTCCTGTCAGTCAGCTGCTGCTGATGTCTTGGTGAGGCCAGGACTGCCTTGCAGCCGTCCATCAAGAATTTCACCTGGGCAGAAATGGCCTGGGGGGCAATCGTTCCTGCCCTACTGATGACTGAGAGGGCTGAGTGCGTGCATAGGCACAGCCCTTACCACCCAGCTGCCTTATTCTTATAACTAAAGCATACATTTAAATCCACGGGTTTCACCACAGGCTACACCAGCATACATTTTTTACCTTTTTATCCTTTAAAATTATCCACATTCGTATCCCTGGATTTGGAGGGCTTCCTGCCAGATAGCCATTTTCTTACTCGAGGCTCAGCCGGTCCTTTCTGTTAAGCACAATTTCTGCAGAGCCCAGCTTTTCAGTGGCACCCAGGAGAGCAGTGGCACCTGTTCTTCTGGCAGAAGGGATATGTAGAAAGAACGAGCAGAAAGCAAGCATTGTTTTCTACCAACTTTCCCCTCATGTTATTGTTTCCAGATGAGTCAAATAAACAGCAAAGATTCTTGAGTAACTTTAGTGACTTGCTTGCGTTTTTGCATATGTTTTAATGTATATTCCTGGGGAGAGGAATCAAGTTTTGTGCCAGCCTTTTGCAACATAACCTTTTGTTGTTCTTGTTTTTGTGTTCAGCATACTTTATGTTAAAAAAAAAGTGCTTGATTGAACTCATTAAGCCTCAGACCTCAGAAATTGCTCTGTTTTCCTGACCAGAAACCAAGTAAGAACTTCAGAACTGGGCCTAATGGTTCTGTAATTATAATGTCATATTATCAGTGTGTTCTTTAAAATGTCAGCATGAGGATAAAAAAGGCTGTGGGATATTATTTTCTCATTATTGTGGTGCTTCTTTGAATACTGTAAAAAACATCAAACACATATTAGAAACAAAAGCGGACCGAGTAAATGAGATCATGCTGAGGTCTTTGTTGCTGTGGCTAGATTGTTTTTGATGTCTGCACGAGCCCAGTAACTGGAACTGGTTTTATCTCTATCTGGGACCACAACGCAGCCTCCAGCATCAACACGCCTGGCCAGGCAGCCAGTAATCGTGGCTGAGGTTCTGACCTTTTCAGATTTCCTTATAACTAATAAGCAGTTAAATCGGAACTTTTTTCCCTCTCCAGAAGACACTTCTCATACAAAGCAAAATACTATAAGAGTTATGTTTGTGCAAAATTCAACTGAAGTTTCATTTGACTTTTCTTCCTAAGAAATCTTATTATGGCAAGCACCTGAGTGTATGAAGCAGCACTTCCCTGTTCAGCTGCTCGTCACAAACCGCAGGCACGGTTGCCTCACTGCGCTGCATCACAGAGTGACCTTTTCAAACAAAATGTGTCATTTTCCAAAAGCGTTTTAGGAAATTTTCAGTGTAGAAATTAGGTGTTCAGTAGTGTTATGTCCACTGAGAAGTATCTGAATTTAATCACAAGAATTAATAGACAGTACTTTTAAGACCGACTGATGTGCAAACTGGTTAACCTATTTTCTTTGGTTGCTGCAGTCCTGGTGAACAGTTGTCACTTATTTACTATGGCTTTCAAGGGTATCATCTGTCAGCAATTTCGTCTCTCTGTTGGCTTTTAGGTAGGAGAACATCTGTCTTCAATTCTCAAGGATCTCACTTTGAGCCCTGCATTGTTAAACATTTGCAAATAGATTCCCGCTAATATTGAGCCCCCGGAGTTCTTGCTTTACTGATAAGATCCACTTTAGTGTCTTGTAAAATATGCGTATAGACATAATAGTCTGGCCGAAGCTAACATTTTCCCCGGATGTTATATGATGCCTTGAGTGCTATAGGCCAAGAGATAACAAGGGTAAAAGCTGGTATGCATGATTTCAACATGAGAACCGAGAAAATACATTGAAAATCTTTAAGAAAGGAGACTCGTCCAGTTGCATATGGAAACATTTCTCATGTGTTTTATTCTCAGTTAACAACTCGCAAGTTTGCAATGACCTCATGCTTAAACATGCCTATCAAATGCTTTATTGAAAATCTAAAATGTCATAACTAAAATCCAAGTATCCCTTTCCAACGTTATTAACAATATTAACAATAAATGCTGCAGAAGACAGCAAAAAAAAAAAAGCTGCAGAATTGCATTCCACTGTTTGCAACTGGTATCCATTCACAGCCATGGCGCTTCGACCTAATCTTTCTGATACCCAGTACCCGTGGCCACCTGTTGAATCTCTGGCTAGCTCCTCTGGGTGAAGATAATGGCGCCTGGTTGATGGGTGAGGAATCCAGAACCTGTCCATCAAGTTCCAGAAGCATTTTGCAGTTACTGTGTTCAGATACTCTTTTGTTTGCCCTTGGGAAATTTGTCTGTACTTAGAGGCTTGGGGAACAGGTTGAGCTTAAATTGCAAATCCACCATGCACGACCCCTTTCCACAGGGCTTCATTTATGCAAACAGGTATTTGGTGAACATGTTGTTTGCACACATGTACAGGACAGGATGGTTTGCAGTTGCACACAGTGTTTATCACAAATATCACACAGTGCCTCTTTGTATGAAATGTGTATGTTTGCAAGGTAAGGAACATCTCTGGCAGAAACAACTTGCCTATTCTGAATGTGTGGTTTAAGAAGAATGGGTATGTGTAAAAGGTGGGTATTTGTCACTGGCCCAGGGGTGAAATACAGCAATTATAAAATAGATAACTATTATATAATATAAATTTTCTATAGCGTGCCTGGGTATATAAATATTTTATATGATTATTGTTTTGCATATTCTGATTATACAGCGAGGAGATACTTGGAGATACGAGTGCTAGCACTGCCAGGGGATTATCCCTTTAATGCAATCCAGCCACGTTGCTGTAGGAGTTGGCTGTGTGACAATGGACAAGCTTTTGAATTAGCTAATGTTGCAAGTCATTTTATGGACAGAATGAAGCACCATAACAGTGTAATGTATTGTTACCATTAAAGAAAGAATAGAAATTACTTTGCTTAGCTCTGCCACAGGAATTCTTTTCTTGCTGGGACAGTGAGTACAAAGCGGATCAGAGTACCTAAAAACATGTTGCCATAAAGGCAGGCTATTGTTTTCAGTAGCTGGTTTCATAGCTATGCCAGAATGATTAAGATTTTTCCTCCCAGGTTTGTGCCTCCGCATTTTGATCAGGCCTCTTCTTCTGACTGGGAAGGGTCCTCGCTGACTATTTGTAGAATGAACCTCAGCAATGAGGCACCACTGTTTGCTGCACACTGAGAAGTCACCTGTGCTGTGTGCTGATTCTGGCTGCATCTTAGATCCAGCTCCACACCTACCTTCAGGCACCATAGACCATCTATCTCCTCTATGGCCGTGTTATCCAACATTCCCCTTTCTTCTGCAAAGGGGTAATGTGAATATTACTCTCTTGAGCAAAGGATGCTGTAGACAAATGTAACGTATAAGATATATATAAGATAAATGTATTATAGCTATATTTTGAAGTTTGGCGAAATCCTGTGTTATTTTTCTGTCCATCCAAGGAGATCATTTAATCTTTATTATGAGAAAAAATCATTTGCACCTCTTCAAGATTACCCCCCAGTATTTTTTTCGAAAGATGACATGATTAAAGTTTCAATTGCTTTTTATGGTTGAATACCAAGATAAGGAGACAGCTTTTTCACTTCCCTCTTCTCCTACAACTCCTCTCACTCATCTGATCTGTCTCTGCAGTGCAAAATGTCAGTTGTTTTAACCTTGTGTAATAAGACACTTCCGATAACAGTGCTAAAGACACAAGAAATGTTTTCCTTGGAAGTGTAATTTTCTTTTTGAACAAAAATTAACACTACAGAAGACATGTTTTCTGGCTGGCTGGCAGCAATTAATCGGAAACTCCTGAGTACTAATTCACTGGAATCAGTTTGGAGTGTGTTATCTGATTTATTTTTAATTGAGTGATCAGACTTAATTTCTTTGCACAGATAAAGTTACTAATGTTTCATGTTAATTTTCTTTGGAACATTTTTAGCATCGGTGGGATTTTTTGTTGTTTTTATTTTTTCCTGATTAATTACACCATTGTGGTTTAGGCAGTGCTGGGGCTAGGAGGAAAAAAAGCCTCTTTTCCTATTTGCAGCATTCCAGTCCAGGCAACTGTGCCCTGACTCTAATTCTGTTCCCTTGCCAATGGCTGCTAACCTGAACAGAAGGAATCACTTTCTGCCTCCTTTGGCTCTGTCTTTATCAGCACTGATGCTTTGAGGGCAGTAATAAAGAAGTGCTATCTTAATGACATCAGGAATGACCTTAATGGACTGGGGAATTGTTAGGAGTAACTTGCTGTTTGTGATTAGTTTTGGAGTAAGGGAGCAGATCGTAAGCCAGGGAACTAGTAGCTACCTAGATGAGGGAGGAGGGGGAAGGGAGAGTGAAGGGATTCAGTAGAGCCTTAGGGAAAACAGCTTTCTTGAATGAAATAAAATGAGTTAATTTTCTTGAAACTTCGGGCTCTTTTGCAGGGACTACATGGGCAAGCTTGAGAATGAAGACAAACGCTATAGGAGACCTTGATTGATCCCACTAGTACCAATTGATTCTGCGAGTGTCATTTTGGCTTTTATAGGAGAGGAAAGAGATTATCTTTTTCCTTTCACCTCAGAATTGCTTTGCTTGGGTTCTCAAGTTCCTCTATGGCATCTTTTACCAAGTACACATACAGGAATTATTAGTTTTTCTGATTAAACCTCTTCTAACCATGTAGATCCTGTGCTGATATCTGAAGGTGAATTCCTTAGGTCATATGAGTATGCCAGATTAATATTCAGTCTAGCGATCGATCCAGCCCTCTCTGAGTTTATTTGTCCGCCTTTTTCTTACAATTGAAGAGCTTTGGGTTGTCATCACTTCAGTTATCCCCCAGCTTACAAACAGGCATGGGCCTAATTATTTTGCATCTGGCATGTGATTATTAGAACTCCTGACATGATGACAAGATTAAATTTTTTAAAAAAAAAAGAAGTACTGCCTAAGCCATTTACTTTATTCTTTTCCTATCTGAGCTGCTTTAGAGGTATTGTGCTGTCAGAAAGTGGAAAATAGATCAAGGGGAGGAAGATCAGCATTTCAGAATCTGTAGTTTCCCTTTTTTAAAAATAAATAATTACAGACAAATAAAAATGTGTTCTTCAGTATAAAGTTGGGTGGCTTAGCTGTTTTAAAGTGTATACATTTTATTGGCTTGATGGTTTATTGGTTTGTTGCCAGGTTAAATCTGTCCCGGTGTGGCAGAAATTGAAGATAAGCTTCAGGCTGGCTTGTATGAAACAAATTAGTGCTGTCAGCTTTGTTCTTATTGCTGAATTGCTTTTAATCAAGAGCTACAATCACGACAAGTGCTCTTGTTCATCAGAACATCTGAGAGGGCCACTGTCAATTGCAAATTGAGTATGAACTATGTTCTCCCTCCTGGAAGAAGCCTCTTGGCCACAACTGGTGAGACAAATGAGTGGGTCATTGCGAGGGGATGGCTGCGTAAGCTCTTGCTGTCTGTGGGTGAGGAAAAGACATAAATCTCCAAAGATCCCAGTCTGGCACCTGCACTAGTCATTCCAACCGCTTTATATTAAGAAGAACTCTTGGGTGGTTTTGGAAATCAAATATCTTATCTTTACCGACGCTAGCACTGCAGTGAAAGGTGCTGTAACCTGTCTGTGTTGTTCCCTGCAACAGTTACAGTGGCCTGCGAGAGGGCGTGCGTAAGAATATACTTGATGATCAAACTTATTGCTAGCTCTGAGAAATCCTGGAAAATTTCACTGTTGACCTACCTGTCTGTGATTTTGGGTATGTTTACTTAGGATAACACTGCACTTTAGAAGGGTAAAGTTTGGGAGCGCTGTCACATGGTCTTGTATCTTTTCAATCACAGGGATACACAGTCTTACACATTTTAATAGATAGCCCTGTAACTGCTTTTTCCACAAC
>KZ506944.1:44364-125529 GCA_002844005.1 Limosa lapponica baueri | reverse complement strand
TAATGTGAGTAGTGCTGTGTAGAACTTTTTGATAGGGTGTGCATAAAGATATTAGTACTGTGTCTTGCTCATTCTGGTATTTCTAAAGAGGAATAAGTGGGGATATGATCCCTAGTGTGTCCTATCTCTCCCTGTTTTTTCTGAGAATTGCAGGCTTATGATGGTTTTGAAGGATTTTTTCTAGTAATTTATCTCTGTCTTCTTCTTCCTGGATCTTTTGAGAAGGGAAGTGTTACCGCTACTTTCATGTGGGATTCCATTTGTTTACAAGTAGTCTACCATTTGCCTGTTGCAGACAGTGCTGGAAAGGGTCCATGGTAGAGCTGAAGATACTGAAAGAACAGGCATAGGTCATGGATGACTCTCATCTCTCTCCTGACTAGAGCACTCACCTGTTACTACTTTACTAGTTGGAGTCTTAGCTCTGGTTGGCTCCCTTGCTACAAAGAAAGGGACGAGAGAAAAGAATGGTTGAGTCTTGGGAAGTATTCTAGGCAAAACATGTTGTGGTTTCCCGTTAAGGGAGCCTGTCCTGCTCAACAATAAGACAACCCACTCATGTGGAGCCCAATTGTTCTTAGTGGGAGAACTTTAGTCTTGAGTTAGGCGTACACCTTGCCCACCCTCCACTGTTGTCTCTTTTGCACCCAGGGTCAGCATTGGCTAAGGAGATGGCATTTGTTGATCAACATTGTAAGGGTTGTGCCAGGGCCTGGGCGTCCATTGGATGGAGAGCGTGCCTTGTGTTCTGTCTCTCACCCCAAACTGTTCTGAGGTGTAAACAGTTTCACTGCCTTCTGTTCCCCACACTGTGGATTCTCAGGGTACCACTGTAAAGGAAGGGTCTGTGTGTTAGCTTGTTTCTGTTTGCTAGCTATGGGACAGGAAGTCACGGATGTCTGTACTCTAATGCCCCAGAGCCAAACCCCTGCCTGGGTCCCAGGAGTCCCATGTCGAGGGCAGTGGGAATTGAGAATGAATAACAAAACTGAAGCCTGCGTGGGATGTGCTGCTTAGGAGAGAATGGTGGGAGCTGGAAGGGGCAGGCAGAGCAGCAGGAAGGGCAGGAGGGACCCTTACCAGGATGTGATGGTGTCAAGGACACAGTGGAGGAGGGGGAAGAAACAGATGAAGCTGAGGTGGCAGGTAAAGAGCTGGGACTTGGAGACATCCTTGTCAGCGGAGCTTCTGGGCTGCTGGCAGGGCTGGTCTCTCTTGGGATAGAAGTGCTGCTGGTGGATGTGGCAGGGGTGCTCTTCTGCGTGACCAGACGCTGCACAGCCTGTGACTTCGTTGGTCTTCCGTGGGTGACAACTACAGAGAGAAAAGCACAGGTTGATCAAGGATGGCAGGGCAACAGGGGAAGGCAAAGGAGCTGGGCAATTCCCAGGCAGAAGCCCCAGGGTATGAGTGGGGGCAAGAAAGGCAGGACTGGACCCACTGAATCTTACTGGGCAAGAGGGAGAAATGGGCCAATGTCTGCTCCCAAAAAAGTATGGGGCAAGAACTGGGCCTGAACTGTGCCCTCTGACAATTCAGCACCCCCTGCCTCTTCCTGGAGCTCCTGAGGGAAGAAGAGCCTTTCTGGATGTGCATGTCTCCCCTCCAAGTTGTTCCAGACTGGGCAGGAACATCCTCTGGGAGAGCTTGGGTAAGTGGAGCAGAGTCTTAGGCCAAGGCAATCTCTCAGCTCCCTCTCACCTAGTGGGACTTCATGGTGCAAAGTGGTTGCTTGGGTTTCCTCCCTCTCTGTAATGGATATTAGTAATCATTGGGAGCTGGTAAGGTTCCTAGTTAAAGTGGGTTGTGGTATTTCCTCAGAGAAAGCTGTAATTGCCATCACAAGAAGACCCAGATGTGTACAGCCTAACAATACTTTGTGGGAGATGCATGGATTGGGAAAGAGTCTACACCTGCCCTCCTACTAGACTAGACTTTACCCCACACACTGTCCCATCCTCTGGTTTTGGTTGCTAACCTAGCAAATCACGTTGTCATACAGTCTCAACGGAGACTGTCTTTGCTGGCATATGGAGTACCTGACATCCCAAAGCGTAATTTCCGTTTTTCAATATTTTTTGGGAGGGAAAATTTGTTACAATGGCTAGAGGAGACACATTATGTGCCATGTTTTCAAGAACTCACACAGCAGCATAGAAAGATTTTGCTTAAATTTGAAGGAAGTGTAGAGTATGGCCTCGAAGAGAAATGTTAGGTTTAAGATGGTATTTAGATGTCAGATGCTTACTCCATTGGCAAGAAACATAAATTTCCATTTTTATCACACTTCTTTAGTTATCTATTCCTTTCCTATATATTTGCAGTGTTAAGAGAACTAGTAAGGATGCTTGGGTTTTTTATAAGGAATACATTGACATATGTCTTGTAAGTGGTGGCTTCACCTGGCAGATATCAAAAAGTGATATTTACCCACTGTTGTTAGTTCAGGCTCGCCGAAAGTTGTGATCTGAGATGTGGTTTGCGTAGGTATTGAGGTGGTTGTCATTTCCTTTTTGGTAGTGGTCTTGAAGGGTGGTATGGTGAACCTTACTTTTTCCGTCTCTGTTGAAGTAGCAGTTGATGAGGCAACAGGTGTAGGCTTTGGTTTAGTGGTCATGGGTCTTTTTCTTGTGATAATTATGGAAGGGGTAGTGATAGCTGTAGTCATGCTTGGTGTGGTGAAAATTGATGTTGTATGTTCTTTTGGAGTAAAGGTAAATAAATAATGTGAGTAATCAATTAATTGAATAATTAAAAATAGAAAAATTATGAAGATACCCATATTCCAGAGACCTAGTTATCACCCTTGATCTTTTGAATATTTTCTGTGTAATTGTTTGTATTCATATTCTCATAAGCTTGCCAAATCTTTCTCTACTCGTATTTGTTTTCTATTGTCTCATATCTTTCTTTGTTCTCATTTTCTGTATTTTTTCTTGTATTAGATTGTTTCTTACACAATTTTAAAAAGAAGTTAGCTTTGTTGTCACTTATTGGCTAAGGTCTGTATGGACTTTGCCCAAATGCCAATTTCATTGGCTATTCTTATGTTCCAAATCAACCATAGTTTCAGCTTTCTGTAATTTGTATTACAAAGCTAAATAACATCATACTATAGGACTTCCCTTGTTCCAGTGCATAAATCATCTGTCACAATAGCAGCCCTTGAAGTTTTGTTTTGACTCCTGTGGGACCTCTTTTTAACTTTGCTTTCCCCAATAGCCTGGGTCCAGGATGGCTTATTAATTGAAGTGCATGTTGGTGGGAAGCTACATGTTTTTATGAGTCTCCATAAGCAATAGAATCGGAAAGTAACTTATGTTGGAGGAGTCATCCACCTGAGAGCAGGACTTCAGAATCCTAGACAAATCTGCTGCATTGATACACGTGTGTTTCTGCTTTGGAGCCTGCTTACATTATTTGAAGTTAATAGACTGGGTGCTTCTTGAATATGACTGTATAACTAAACCAGTTGTAGAAAAGAGGTTGAAGCTGAGCTAATAAATCCAACTGGAGCTGAGCTGGCTCACTACTTATAGAACTTCTAATGTGCTCTCAGATTAGTTATACAAGTGATTTTTCGTTGTATTTTTAACCTATAGCCTTTGTCTTTCCATGCACTTCCAATCTACACTTCAGAACATTTTCGGTTTACAAACTCCTTTCTGGAAGCCTGCTTTGCCTACTTTATGTTTTGGAGTCATGTTCTTGTTGTTGAGACAGCTTGAAATGCCTTCCTAATAGAGTGATATTTCAACTATGAATAGAGTGGATTTGCTATAATTTATTTTAGACAGTAACACTAAAAACCTACCAGTTGTTAACTTTATTGAGACAAGAGGTGATGCTGATGAAGTTCTTGGAACTGTGATTTTTGAGGTTATTGTTGGATTTGTAGTCTCAATTGATACAGTAGCTGCCGAAGAAGTAATACTAGGTACTGTTGGTAGGGTACTTGCAGTAGAGCTTCCAGTTACTTTAGGCTGCACTGTCGTTACTAAGAGAAAAAAAATTAAAGGATAAGAAATAGTTCTTGATAATCTATCTACAATATACCTATACAAATTGAAAATTATTTTTTGAAGTAAAAACATTGTCTGAATAAATATTAGTAGTAACTATTATTAAAAACCATTGCCTTTTAGAGAAAACATTTGACAGAATTTATCCATCTACTCCTTTGCTATTATGTGAAGTGAATACATTAAACAGGAATTCTTGCAGAAGCTTATACATTTTTCTTCATCACTTTAAAGTGAATTTGGCATAAATACTTATGCACAGCAGCAGAGATGGAATTGTATCTTATTATTTACACAGCCAACAATGTAACGTTTTCTCAATACCATCTGTCTTTAGGGAAATTAATGGAATTTCTAACAAATTTAAGATCAGTATATATAGATTCCTTTCCTGGATTGGGCTGTAGGGGTTTGTTGTATTGTCATAAATTTCCACAAAGTTCTTAAATTCTTGAAGTGTTATACAGCCAGCCACCACTAAGAACTGTGATGAAATTTTTGAGGGATTTTGTACATCATAGAATCATAGAACGGTTTGGGTTGGAAGGACCTTCAAAGGTCATCTTGTTCAACCCCACTGCAATGAGCAGGGATATCTTCAACTAGAGCAGGTTGCTTAAAGCCCTGTTCAGCCTGACCTTGAATGTTTCCAGGGACGGGGCATCTACCACCTCTCTGGGCAACTTCTTCCAGTGTTTCACAACCCTCACCGTAAATAATTTCTTCCTTATATCTAGTCTGAATCTACCCACTACAGGCCCTATTAAAAAGTAGTGTCTCCATCTTTGTTATAAGACCCCTTCTAGTATTGAAAGGGTGCTATAAGGTCTCTTGTTTTTGCAGGGGGAGCCTTCTCTTCTCCAGGCTGAACAAACCCAACTCTCTCAGTCTGTACTCATAGGGAGGTGTTCCATCTCCCTGATTATTTTCATGGCCCTCCTCTGGATCCACTCCAACGGGTCCATATCTTTCCTGTACTGAGGGCTCCAGAGCTGGACACAGTACTCCAGGTGGGATCCCACCAGACCAGAGTAGAGGGACAGAATCACCTCCCTCGACCTGCTGGCCACACTTCTTTTGATGCAGCCCAGCATACAGTTGGCTTTCTGGGCTGCTAGTGCACATTGCCATGTCACGTTCAGCTTTTCATCCACCACTATCCCCAAGTCCTTCTTGGTAGGGCTGCTCTCAATCCCTTCATCTCCCAGCCTGTATTGATACCGAGGATTGCCCTGACCCAGCTTCAGGACCTGGCACTTGGTGCAGGGTTCAGTCTCCTGAGGTTCACATGGGCCCACTTCTTGAGCTTGTCCAGGTCCCTCTGAATGGCATCCTGTCCTTCAGGTGTGTCAACTGCACCACTCAGCTTGTTGTCATCTGCACATTTGCTGAGGGTGTGCTCGATCCCACTGTCCATCAGAGACAGGACAGAAGTCCTTATTCACTAACAGAGGTATTTCATTAGTGATATCTGGAAGCGCCTAAGTATACTCAGGAAACACTGTTCTCTCAATAATTTTTTTTTCTTAAGGTGTCTAACAAATATTTCTGGGGAAATTTTTGTGATAATTGAGATACCGAATTTGTCATCATTGCACCTTATGTATGTGAAACTGGCAATGCCACTATATCGCACAAAAAAGGATATTTCTTGCCTCATAAACACATATAAAGACATATATCAGTGTGTAAGTACGGAAACTGACCTGTTGAAGGTGAAGACATTTCAGGTGTGGTACTAGTGCTTTCATGTCCTGTTGTGTAAAGGTAGAACAGGTCAAGTTTGTGAATGAAAGCATATTAAAATATTCCAAGTAAAGCAAGTTTCATATTGCATTCTAAGGATTGTGTTAATCAGTGAGGTATTCCTGAAAATGCTTAGTATTAGATATTTCAGTGGTAAACTTCACATCAACGGACTTAACCAATGACAATCAATACATCTCATCATAATAATGCACACGAGTAGGTTTTTACTACCTTTCTTATGATTTTTATGCTTAAAGGCACCTCACTTTTCAGGGATAATGGAAACATGTTTTTTGTATGTGAATGAGATCACTAGCTGAGGTCCTAGTTACACAGGTTAGGATTCTGTAATCTGATAAAAATTGTCCTTGACTTCTTTTACATCTGCAAGAAAATCCAGGCTGTGCAGATAAAGTCTATCCAAAACATTATTTAATAAGATTTTCATTAATATTTAATAAGGTTTTTATTGAAGTAAACCATATAGTAATAAACCTTAAGTTAAAAAAAGTTAAAAAAAAAATCTCTAAAAAGAGATTTGCTAAGTAGAGTCTATTAGCTAGGTCTGAGCCTATTCTATATGTTCTCTTTTTTTATGAAAGGTGTGGAATGTATCTGAGACCCATGGCTCCACTGGGCCAGCTCCACATGCAGATCAGAACACCAATATACTTTCAGGAAGATCCACATTTTGAAAAATACTCACTTTTACAAAGGACATAACTTTTCATGTTGCTAACATCAGTCAGGTTCATCCATCTTCTCTATTACAGCATTTCCTACCCTACACTACCCTAATCCTTCTTTTAATTAGTTCTTTTCATTCCTGTATTTACCAACTCAGGTTTTACATACCAGCAGTACAGTAATAGGTTTATTTTGAAGGAGAGTTATGTTTGGATGAACACTATTATTATCATAGAACCATAGAATAGTTCCGGTTGGAAGGGACCTTTCAAAGTCCAACCTTCCTGCAATGAGCAGGGACATCTTCCACTAGAGCAGGTTGCTCAGAGCCCCATCCAGCCTGACCTTGAATGTTTCCAGGGATGAGGCACCTACCACCTCTCTGGTCAATCTCTTCCAGTGTTTCACCATTAATTGAGAGGTACCAGGAAAAATACCTTATTTGAGAATATGAAATGTTTTAGTATTTTTTTCCAGTTACTGTAGAGAAAGAGAATGAGTATGTAGGTTGCTGCTTACCACATGGCATGCATCTTTCCATCTCATGGTCAAAGTATTCATCATGAGAGCAGTTGTAACAGCCTAAAAAAAGGGGAAGAGAAGTTTGTTTTATATTTCTCACAAAACACCATTTAACTTATACTATTTATAATATAATATCTTACATTTCTGTTCTTAAAAAATTGTATTGATTGCAACTTCATCTATTCAAGCAAGTATTTCCAATGTCATTCTCAGAAGAAGGGTCTGCCTATGTAGTATTTTTTTTGGCTTCTCCAACTATATCCATTTGCCTAATAAGAATATTAACTGGTCTCTCTGTATGTTTTCTTACCTAAGTACAGCATGTTCTTTTGATTTGGTGCAAGTCAGAAAATTTCTCCTCAAGATAGGCTGAGCTCAATATAAAGCTAAATGTAGTACAGGTACCGAACTGATTATGTATTTAAAGCAGCAGTAGTAAGGTAAAGATCAGCAAAACTGCTTCAAAAATAGCATAATTTAGAATACCATTATTTTACTGCAGCAAGACTGATTTTAAAACAGCATTGAAAATAATTACTATGCTACTGTTTCCTGGTTTACACTAGTATAGCTTATTACCTTCAATGTTGACATATTTGTAGTTTTGATTTGGACAATTACAAGGCCTGTAATGCCAGGTGCAGTTGTTATTGTTGTAGCCATAGGAATAAGCATCACCACTTCCAGTTTTTTTATGAGAATTGTAATACTCACAGTAGACAGCTAAAAAAGGTAAAAGCAAGAGAGAAATGAGAATTTTTCAAATTAATGGCATACTATTTTCAAAGGACTAAAGGGAAGACAAAATTAATAAACAGTTTGAATCAAAAATTTTGTCATTGAAGTTATTAGCTTCTGATGTAAATTGAAATTTAAGTTCCAGTGAAGTCAGTTTCCTTTTTGCAAATGCACTATGCAGGCAATTTTTAATGCATAATGTAGTGAAATGTTGAAAAGAAACCATCAAATCTGACAATTCTAGCATTGATTTATAACAAATCTTCTTTTTTCCTCCATATATGGTGTTCTGTAACACCTTGATATGTTTTTCCTGTTTTACAGTGTTCTAGCCAACACAGCTGTCTCTATTTCCTTGACATCCACACAGAAGATGATTTAACCATAAATAAGATTTTAAAATGAAATGTTTTTTTTTTACAGCTTCATACTCCCTCTGCTGACAAACAGTTCACTATACAGTGGTAGCAGAAGAAACAGTTTGCCTTTTCTGACAACATTATTTTCTCTCTCATTACTCTGTGGTAAAAAGAGATATAGTAGTTTGGTTTATCTAGCACAAATGAAAACTACGGATTTCATACCCCAAGTGACTGAAGCCAATGATTCTTCCATAAACAAAATGCACTTTAGGAGGTGCTTTTTAAGCAATTACCTATGTTTTCATAATAATAATACAGTAACATTAATAATTTCTTAATCCAGTTTAAAGAGAGCTTAAAGAAACTTACGGCAGAACTCAGGGGTCCTCCAGTCAATGCAGATACCTTTATCTAAGCATGCCATGGCATATACTGCAATGGCGTCACACATACATTCACAGTCCCCTCCAATGTCACAACCACAAGAGTCTCGAACACAGGCCTCATAATAGGGCATACGATTCACCTGCATTGGAAAAAGAAGTAATGAATTTTCTAGGATTCTTTTGTGCCTAGTTGTTAGGAAGGTGTTTTTCCCTGGGCTAAACAATGCGTGTTCCGTTAAGGGAGAGTAACTAGTATTTCCTCTGAACATTTGTCAAAGCAATTGCAGTCCCACTTCATACAAATCCTTTTAGCAAGAATGTAGGTGTCTCCACATCCAGAATAGAAACTGATGATGTTTTGCCAGATATGTATTTCTAAATTCATACTAGTCCTAAACATATTATGTACAGTCAGCTAAAAAAAAATGCAACCCCCCACATTCATTCAGGCACAAACGTCTAAGTTTGTCAGCCGTACACCTTCCATGGATACGCATGTGCACTGCAACATTATCCACATTTCCCACTTGTTTTTACCTCCTGAAAATGGATATTTTCCTTCAGAAGGCCTGGTTCTTATGAACCCTGTGATATTTTCATTTCAACAAAGTGGGCAATTTAAAACAAATAGGGGGGTTGATGATATCTTGCTCTTGGGCTGATTTGCATCTTCTAAGAAATGCTGTTGATCTACTGATGAGAAAAAGTGTTTTCAGGCTCTCCTTAAGTTTGGTTTTCTAACAAAAGCTGTATGGTTTCAAAAGAGTAAACAGAACAATGATCAGTAGCACACATCATCAACAGGGTGACTAATACCTTTTCACTCTGAAATTTTTAACTTGTCAGTTAATGCTTCATACTTAGCTTCTGTGGTTTCCTATTTGCACTTCACAGGGCTGGTGAAGTGCAAATAGGGAAGGATGAAGATTAACATAAATGAGAACCACAAAACATTTTACATATATACTTTATTAAAACATAGACATAAAACATTTTTTATATATATATTATTAAAGCATTCTGGGGAAGAGAAAAATGAAGCGTTGGAATGTGAGCATTTCTATAGACTACAAATTGTGCCTATAAATAAAAAGAAAGTCAAATAATTTTTTACCTTATTGTGACAGGCAGAAAAGACTTCGCTGTTGATGATGGAACATGTCTTTTCTGCCCATGCTTTTCGATAAGGGTTCTTGCTACAGGGATCCACTACAAAGTAGACATCCCCACAGAGAGGATTCTCTTTCCAAGAATTAACAAATTCCAGTTCATTTGATGCCACATATTTGCTTCGAGTTTCAAAATCATCCTTCATATTGCCATTATAGTTCCCACACAAACCACATATAGTTTCCTATATTAAATGAAAGCAGCAATGTCAGTTCAGTGACTTACAATTACTTGCCTTCCCTTTCAATTACTGACAGTTTCCTGTGCTTTAGTAGTGAATGTGATCTACAAATACTCTCTCATACATTCTTAGCATCTTGTGTGTGAGGTTCTGTTCATCAGTGAATGACTGTATTTCTCCTCTAAACTGCAAACTGTCGTCATTTAGAGATCAAATTCAACCATGCAGTTGTACAAAATACAAGTACTTCGCCGAAAAATTTCCCAATGCAGTAGGGTAATCACTTCAAAATCAGCCTCTAGTGAAGATCTCTGCCTTTTTGGAGATAATGATGAAAATTAATTGCTAGTAGCATCTCCGAGAAACCTTTGCCATCATGTAGAGTCAAGGCAACTGTCATCAAAGATGCAGGTCAATCTGAATTGAAGGACAGCTTACTGAGGAAGTTATTCTGCAATACCTGTGTTTCTCTTGAGATCTTAATGAAGAAGTTCATGTGCTTATTCCAGATAAGGGTCATGTTGTATTTTCTGGGGATAATGATATCAAACATCAGGTGAAGGGCGTTCTTTTTCACATTATACCGTACTCCAGGGTTTTCTCCAGAAATAGTGAAGGTTTCATCTCGCAGTATGAATGTCAAATTCTGGAATAAAATATATCTGGACGTTATAACATAGCAAGTTTCAGTATTTTCCTTAGCCTGTGTCACATTGAGTTTGATCAGATGCTGTGCTATTACAGCCTGTATTGATATTCCCACTTATTTTTAAAAAGTCATGGCAGTGAGGTGAAGTCCCTGAAGACTGGAAAAAGGGAAACATTACACTCAATTGTAAAAAAGGTAAAAAAAAGGACAAGGAGGTGATTCAAGACAGCCGGTAGGCAGTAGCCAAGGGCAAGTCCTGCCTGACCAACCCTGGTTGGATCCTAAGCAAACAAACTTTTTCACCATGGCGCTGACTAGTTGAAACTGCCAGTATTTAGTCAGTAATGCGGCAAATGTGTACTGCCTGTAGTGACTGTTCCTTGGGATAAAATCTCATCTGTTCATACTCTTCTCTCTGTCAAATAATGAAGGACTCTAAGATGATCTGATACCATCGGGCATTACTGAGAACAGTGAAACTTACCCAGTTCTGGAAGCTGTCACGCAGCAGTGGAAATGAGGTAACTGCTCATTGTTGTAGATTTATGGATATATCTCAGGTAAGATCTGGATATATTTTGAATTGCAGATATTATCTGGACTTCGGAGAGATTTTGCTAATCATCCATGATGAGAATTCCTCAATTTTATACTATTGTTTTCCTAATTTTGGCAGGGGGGCAAATTGGTATATTTTGACCAAGCAATTCAATTCCGAGTCAGTAAACTTCAAAATTTTACAGCTTCTACATAGGCAAGAAGTTTGGGGACTGAAACACTGACATGAGAATTGGAAAAAAACAACTGATGGCAATTCCTACTAAAACTGAAGCTCTAGGTTTAGCACATAATTTCACTTACAAGATGTCACTTCAAAGACACAGCTAAAACTTCCAAAAGGGAAGCAAACATGGGCTTAAAATAGCTACTCAGCTGGATAACAGCAGGATGAAGATCTTACCCCAAGGTAAATGCTGATGGATCTGGAGCATGTAACCCCTGATTTCCCACAGATGACATTCTCAGTAACAATTTTGAAAGAGGAAACAGGTCTATTAACACTGCAGCCATCCTAAGAAAAAAACCAAAACAAACCATGAAAAGTACAAAGACCCAATGGGCTCTGCGTCTGGAGTCTTCCAACTTAAAATATAAAAGCATAAAAAAGTAAAGAAAGCTTAAACATGTCATGACTTAGATTCTGCCTGTTTTGGGAGGTGATGACCTCTGATTTGGTTGTCAAACTGACATCACTTCCCTAAAAGATATAGTTGACTGGTACAGAATACACAGACTGACTATTTAAACATGTTATTAAATCTAAAATTGGTTGTAATTGAATGAAAAAACTGTGTTTTGAGAAGTATTTTAATCTTATGTACTGAAATAAGCAGAAAATATAAAACCACATTAACTATTTGTAAAGATTCAAAGTGCTCTATTGGTTATAGATGCATCCCAGGATATTTTCCTTAGCCATGTAAATAAAGCTATTTCTTGATGCTAAGATAATTTCAAAATAAGCAGTAAGAGGCAGATTACCATAGCTAATATGTATTCACAGTTGCCATCAAACACAAAACGCTGTCCATCAAAAGTAGTGATGTGGCCTTCTCCATACAGATTACACGTTGAGGAACACTTTGATTTCTGAACACATTTCCATTTGCCTTTAGTGCAAGTGCTGAGAGCGAGAAGAGAAACCATATCCAGATTTCAAAGAAATGCCACCTTAATCTATCTCTTTTTATATACATGCACTTGTGCAGATAAAATATTCATTTAATTGACTTGTGTACACTGTGACCAAGTTACAATAATGTGAGGACCATAACTAAAGCTTATGGACTGCCTAGAAAATTAATTCATGATAAAGAAAAATCTTAAAGAATTTTTGCTTTCTTTTTTAATGAAAGAAAGAATATAAAACTCCTGTACTTATGCTCTTAGTGAGAACAGATGTCACTGTTCTGTGTAGTTTGGGTGGTGGTGGTGTTTTTTTATACTAGATTAGTAACTGGAAAAGGAATAAAGTACTTTGAGAATGCTGCTAAAGAGATGGAAACAGTATTTTTTGTGGGGGGGAGAGGGAGGAGGAATTGCTTTTATCTACAGAAAAGAAGGAAGATTGTACCCTCACCTTTGTTTAGGTGAAGCTGTTAATCCTTGAATTTATGTAGTTTACAGTTACAGACTTTACTGGATGCCCTTATTCCTGGATATGCGTATGACAGAAATTATCCCTGAAGCCAGTACCGTGGCTCTTTTATCTATACATATCTACTGTCAAATGTTAAGCTTCTCTTTATTACCTCTGTGCTTTGTCAATGTATTCCTTCCATTCAGCTGTTGCCATTTCCAGCTCTCCTGTCAACTAAATGCTTTTGTAATGTAGTTGTACAGTTTAGTGAAATAGAGGTTCCGCAATGGAAAACTGTGATTCTTACCAGATCTCACATTCAGTTTGGATCTGTTCACCTTTTCCATAAGCAAGACCACCGTATTCACAGGGACAGTCCTCAGCTGGAACACACCTGCCGTCGAGATTTTCATATAGCCCATCAGCACAGACACAACCCGATTCACATTTAGTGGGTATCTGGTAAAGATCAACGGGTTGCAAAATGAAAAGAAACGTGAGATGCACTTTAACTTGCATGTGGATGGTGTCAAGACTGAACCTGTGCTAAGTTCTGGTTTTGACTTGACTTCAATTTTGTAATTTTCTTTGTATTAATATACTAATCAATTGAACTAGTTTCACTGAAGTTGTAAGATATAACTGTTGTGTGAGGTATTAAACATACTTGAAGACTCTGAAAAAATTATCTTTCATTGCTACCAATCTTTCAGACAAAGTACTACAGAAGTTTCTTTATATCAAGGAAGCTTATTATAATTCTTCCAATTAATCTGTTTCCTTAATATAAAGGCATAAGATAAACCTATCAGGACAGACCAGAAGTCCACCAAGTATGAGTCTCCCGCATCCTGTGACTATCAGCAGCAGATAGCTGGGAAAGAATAAAACACGAATTATAAACCACATGTTCTACCAGTTTCCAGTGACATGGAGCTTATGGAGTACCTGAGCCAGAGGTGATTGCCGTGTAGTTAAGAACCCTTAATGAATTTTTATTATCTTATTTTATTCTATTTATTGAATTTAATTCATTAATTAATGCAATCACTTCTTGAATATATGTAAATTTTTAGTGTCCACAGTCTGTGCAAAGAAATGGGATGTTTAACCATATCACATTAGAAGAAATATCTCCTTTCATTTTACTAGAAGGAACGTAGTGAAGTTCTAAGTAACAACTAAACCATTCTTCCTCTCTCAAGAGGGTAAATATCCCAGAGCTGTGAAACTCACACATTCAATTCCAGTAGCCAGCATCTGGCAGGTAGGGGCACATGCAGCTCCATACTTGTTTTCTAAAGCATCAGAACACGATACATATTTCTTAGGAGCTTTGCAGCTTTCTAGAAAAAAAAAAAGGAGGAAAACCAAACAATGCAGACATTGTGAAGTAGCAATTTTACAACATAGGGGAAAGGAATATGTTTCTAAGTAAACCATATCAGACCCATACCTGAAGGGTTTTGAGGTTTGCCTGTGCAACTTAGCCTCCCATTAATGCAGTAGCTGGGGGGGGGGAAGAAAAAAAAAAAGGAATTTCAATGCAATTCTGTCCTAAGAAAGAAATTTTAATTTTTTTGCAAAATGTCTTCATGTTTCTCACCATTGCAAATATTTCATTTATGTTACTAGCTCCTCCCTGATGTACTTTAAGAAGGTAGAATGTACTTTTAAAAAGGTAAAACATATTTTAGAAGGTAGAATCTTTCAGTAGGTAAGAATAAAGACCTGTAAAAATGTCACAAGGCCCTGTGAAACCAGACACTTGGTATAAACAATAAATGCCTTAATAAGGAATACACCCTTGAAGAAAAACTAAAAGGTGATAATAAGGAACATCCCACCACAAAACCCGCTGAAAACCAGATAGCTTCTGGATAAGGCATAAAGTCAACAAAAATTTCCAGTAACTGGGGGAAAGGTAAAGGTGGCAGTGGGAGACTGTGACCACCAACTCAATTGGAGACCGAATTGGACTACCTGCCACCTCCCCCCACGCCAGTGCTAGAGCATGCGCGCATTAATTAAAAGACCCTGTAACTTTAAATGAAAATGAGAGACTGTACTAACCAATAGAAATTGTTAAGATAAGGTACTAACCAATAATTACAATTAAGCGTGTGTATTTCTGTGTTTTGGACTGTATAAATATTCCTAAGAGTTTTCAGGCTGGGGCCCTAGCTTTGTGGATTACCACCTAGCACCCATCTTTGCAGAAATGAAACAGATAGATAATACCTCTACTCTGCATGTATATTGGCTGCTGCACACCGGGTAAACAACCTCACTTTGGGACATCACCATCCTTTAAAATGGAATGTGAATCAACTTGCCTCTCTTTACTTTTTGTAGTATACAGCAGTAACATTGGTTTTGAAAGTGACCATTATGGTCACGTGTCAAGTCAATCTTGAGGTTTGTATATAGCTCTCCAGATGCTGTTGACAAATCTCCTACTAGGGATAATCAGATCTTACCTATTTCTAGTTTTTTCCTTAACATTTCCAAGCTTAAGGTAAGTCAAATGCTTTTCGTTCATTTAAGAATATTTGTATTTTAGGAAAGGGCAAAAAGGATGTCTTAAAAAATTAACCTTTGCTTCTAAAAGCGAAGGAGACTACTGATTTTGGCTGGAATGGAAGTGATTTTCTTTGTAGGAGGTCAATGGTGCTATGTTTTGGGTTTGTGACCAAACAGTGGTGATAACATGATGTTGTTTTAGCTGTTGCTGAACAATGTCAAGGCTGTCTCTGCTTCTCATACTGCCCCTCCCAGTAAGCTGGGAGTGCACAAGAAGCGGGGAGGGAACACAGCCAGTACAGCTGACCCGTACTGACCAAAGAGATATTCCATACTATACAAGATCATGCTCAGCAATAAAAGCTCAGGTAAAGAAGGAAGAAGAAGGGCTTTTCTTTGGAGTTATGGTGCTTGTCTTCCCAAGTAACCATTATGCACGGTAAAGTCATGCTTTCCTGGAAATATCTAAACATATGCCTGCTGATGGGATGTAGTGAATTAATTCCTTACTTAACTTTGTGCTTGCCGCTTTGGTTGTTAAATAAGCTCTTTTTGCTTATTAATAATAAAGACAGTCATATATATAAAATAATATATATATAAAATAATAACTATATATATTATATATATAATAACTGTCTTTATCTCAACCCACAAATTTTCTTGCTTTTGCCCTTCTGATTGCCTTCTGCATCTGGCTGAAGGGGAGTGAGCAAGTAGCTGTGTGGTGCTTAGCTGCTTACTGCTGTTAACCCCCAAGAGAGACACATGAAGACCCCTCGTCTCCATTTTCAGCTTGTTAATCTTTAAACTTGACACACTTACCAGGTAATCCCACTAGTTATTGTCGATTGGTCAGGTAAGATATACTTTCTATCTTCTAAATAGCAGGGACAATGAGATTTACGAACGCATTCATTCTTGTGGTTCAAGTACATCCCTTCAGGACAATGGCAGCCTTCAATAGGGATGTCAGTTGGATGGCATTCCAGGGCTCGGTTGGAAAGTGACAAGCATGTCCTGTCACATGCCTGAGTGTTGTAGCTGAATGTTTGATTGCCAGTACAAGTAATGGCTGTAAAACAAGACAAGAGTGTATGTTAAACTTCATTTACTCTTCTTTGTGAAATATAACTGCTCATAATGTGCTGCATGTATTGTGTCAACAGCTTCAATGCTTAATGCTTTCTATTGCTTCTCTTCCTGTGGATGTGGAGCTCTAGCGAAAGATATTGCAGAGCAGGGCTTAAGACCGACCATGTAGCTGTTTGGAAGTTCTATGAAGGTTAAATATCCTATTGCTTCTTTGTGTACCTTGGAATAAAATAATGCAAATAGAAGCTTTGCAGAAATAACAATATATCTTTGAGTAACTGTGGAACCTGTGCCTGTGTCTAAATTGCATAACAGCAAAATCACATCTGCAACCAGAGTTTTTCCTAGGTCTTTTTCATCTTACAGTACAGTATAGTTTTATTTATCTGTCTATTCCATCACTTAATTATCAAGTCCTGGAAGCATCCACATGCTCACCTTAAAGCATATGAGTATTCTTTTTCATGTAGTCTTAAAATAACAGTCCTTTTCTGAAGCAGACTACAAGGGTATTCAGAGGTTGCATATCTGTTATCCCATTTCTGCTTTCCTCTTCTTTATGTTCACTACTTTCCTCATTACTCTTAGGATGATTTGGACACTGTTTAGAATACTGCTTTACCATTTATATTTTTTGTTGTGTTACGATGCATCTGTGAAGTCAACAAATCCTGGGAATATGGGTTTTATACCTGTTGGTTGGTCTACCTGAACAATAAATAGTTATTTTCTAATGACTGACAAGTAGTTTTAAAATATGTTCTTGCTCTTACTCAGTTTTGTAATAGGTGAATCAAACATGGGAATATTCTAAATGGAAACAGATAGACTGGTATGCATGCATTCATCTGATGGCAGACTATTAGGAGTTAGTTCAGGTACTTACTACAATTGTCCATACTGTTTCTCCAGTTCTCAAGGATTAACCCCATTGAACTGCATGTTCGTGCATATGATCCCAGAGCAGAACAAATGTAAGGAAAGGTCTCTTCATAATTACAGGCTTGGTAGATACATCTCTGAAACCCAAGACACGGAGAGTACTCTGTTATTGCGGAGCAGACATTTGGAAGTGCTAAACCCTGGAGGTATTTAAAAGACATGTAGATGTGCTGCTGATGGACGTGGTTTAGTGGTGGACTTGGCAGTGTTAGGGTTATGGTTGGACTTGATGATCTTAAAGTTCTTTTTCAACCTAAATGATTCTATGATTCTGTGCTGAATCACAGAGGTAAGTCATTCAAAATACATATAGTTGAATAGCTAAAACTGGTGAAAAAGATCAGATTAATTGCCTGATTGACATAAATAAAATATAATTAGTACCCCAAAATGCCTTTATTTATTCACTGCTTTTCTTCTTTAATTTTCAAAATGTTTTGTGAAGATTGGAAAATATAATGAGCTTAATTATGCACCTGGGAAAATCAATACTTTGTATAGTTAAAGTTGTCGACATGGAGAACTGCAACATGAGCAAAAATACGTTCTGATTCTTAGGGATGGGACTGGTGCCTATGAACAAACAGACTTTAACTGTAGTGGAGAAATAATTTTCAAAAATGAACTTGTTCCTTAGCTTCCATGCATTCCTGATCGACATTAGTAGAATACTGTATATGCGTAAATTCTGGTCCATATTTAGACTCCCTCTGTACACTGTCTATCATAATTTCCTACCTTATAGAAAGGAATAGGGTTCACCACAGCATGGCATTTCTCGAACACTGTACCCTTCTTGGTAAGAATGGAGCAATGAGTCTCAGCAGATATTTCTAATGAAAGTAGATTATGAACATTAAAGAGAGAAAGTTAGGAAAAAGAAATTAAAAAATGAAAAAGAAATGAAAAAAACTCTGGAACTGAAAAAGCCTAATTGAACAAAAGGACAACTTAGCTTTTTAGCTTGCAGACTGTACTTTTGTTCAATCAGCTCTGTAGAGGTTTTTTTTTTTTAAGACCAATAGCTATAGAGACTTGAGAACCCAAAGCCTGGATTTCAGTCACACTACTGCTGAGCAAGTATAACACATCCATGGACGCTGCAATTTCATTGGAAGTATCACCCAAAAACTCTCATTCATCATCTCAATCCCAGACCTCTAGAATGGGATCTGATAAGCTTTTACTAGATGTGTATTCTAGAAATCAGAAATGTCTTGTTTGTGACAGAATTTGTGATGTCCACTTGTCTCAGTCTCTGCTTCTCTCAAACTCACTAATTTCCCTGGTATGGGCTTATGGAAGTGTCAGACAAAGCTAGTTGAAGAGATCAGTTACAACAGGATCATCTACTTACTGTTCAGTTGACTCAAAGCGCAAGGGTCAGTATCTCTCTCTAAAGCAGGATGGCAATTTCCTGCCCTCCAGGAGTCTACAAACAGGGAGGCTGTCCCTTCAGTGATATCCATGCTAGTCATGAAGTCATCTGTAGTGTCTCCATTGTAATTGCCACACAAACCTAGTAACATCAGAAATACAAGGGATGGCTAAAAATTAAAGAATGTATACACAATTATCTGTGTTTCATTCTATAATAGTGAGAAAATTGATTCAAAACTTCTACATGGAGTGTCAATGAATAGTCAAGTAGCCAGAGAATCTTGACTATGTACACATTCAACCCCTGAGCCTACGCCTTCTCAAGTTAAGATTGTTCATGTCTATTCAATGACAAATTCATACAGTTTTCTTCTTGTTTTAGAAGCCTTTTAGAAAAAAGATTTTTTCAGTGATTTTAAATCATGTAAAAGAGAAAGGCCATGAAATACTTTTGCAGTTACATGTTTTCTTATGTATCTAAAATCTGTAATCACAAAGAATATACATTTAGACTTCTTTAAAGGCTAAAGCCTCTCCCTATAGATTATTAGAATGGATGATATCCCTTTGTGGTTAATGTGGGTAATGTGCAATAAACATAAACATCTCCATCTGGTGCTTATCAGCTGAGAAGCTTTTAGATTCTTAGACTCATTGTGTTTACAGTGATTGTGCACTGTGTTCAAGGAACATGTGCTCCAAGATGTAGAGACCACACAGACTAATTTGTTGCCCTTTCATTGTGTAGTAAAGAACGTACTGGAAAAGGCACACGTTAAATTGTGAAGAACAGTATTATATTACACATGAAAAATGTCACCCATCTAATTTCCTTGATTCATTTTAAATTTATCAGCACAAACCAAATTCTTAGCATGTTGTTTTTCCAATGCAGGTATTTTTGTTGTTTGTTCTTCGAATCTAGAGAAGAAAGTTAATTCCTTAAAGGATGAGTCCTAAGCTTTCAAAAGTACACTTCCTACATTTTCTTCTTCACCAGGGGACTAGATTTCTTACCTAAAGTTTTTCCTTTGAATTGTGATCCAACTTTCACATAGGCCTGGAACACAGGTGATGTTTGAACTACAACTTCCAGCCCAAAGTTTGTAAACATTTGAATGTACATTGAGGACTGCCTGAAAATAGTGACGTCTCCTAAAAGAACAAGGATATTTAGAAATAGAGGGTTTGATGCATAGGATATTGTAGAGTAATTATTTTAATGCATATATCAGTGTTCTGACATTCTGCCTACAAGTATTCTCCTTCCACACACAACTCTCCACAGAGGAAGAGACGCAATGGGAAAGATTCTAATGTTCCTCTAAAACGTCTGCTATTGGCAATTGCAAGAGAAAAGATGCTGTGTTTGTGTAAAACAGACATTTAATGTAATTTGGAATTTATATATATTTTCTTTACCTGATTTGTAAGGTAGCCGCTTAAGTTCATCATCATCAGTAAGGAGTTCATTCTGAGAAATCACAATTTTGTCCTGCAAGAAAAGAATATGGAATCAGAAACAATTATTTGTAGTGATGGTTTTCATATGTTCTTTAACTTAATTGTATTGTCAATGACCTATATGAAAGGAAAGGATTGTTTCAAGCTTTTCCTCACATGTTATTCCATACTGCTTTCAGTTTTCACCTTGAAAATACTCTAACTTCCTGAGTTGATGTGGCAACTGAGATCTTTACTGTGTGTGCATGAACTGGAACATATCTTGAGTATCTATCCCCCATAATTTTTCAGTTCAGGCTACTGCCAATGAGTTTAAGTATTTATTTTGCCAATCTGGTTACTGAAATGCTGAATAGAACCTGTGGAGGGAATACTTACCTTTGCAGATAGGTAAATTACAGCACTAAGTGACGTCTCAGAATGAGAATAACCAGACTTTTCATATACAGCCATTAAGGTCCCATTGTGTGGCAGGCTGGAACTCTGGAGGAAAACAGTGAAAAGGGAAATCTGTGAACAATGATTTGAAGAATAAATGTCTATCATAGGAAGACCTCTGTGTTCCAACAGGAAACCAAAGACAGACTAAAATATATCTATTTGATATTTTGTGTTTCTAGACTGCAGGAAATTACCTTCATAAGAACGTAAGTGCAAACCCCATGGAACCTGTATGATCTAGAATCAAATGTGGTAACAAAGGAGCCTCCTTCCAGTGAACACCTCCCAGGGCAGGGCAAGTCTTTGCAGTTCCACTGGCCCATTGTGCATTTACTGAGGAAAACAAGAAATTCTATGTAAGGTTATTCTCCTAAGGCACTATTTACCATCAGAGGATTTGATCCTCCTGTCTGCAGGTTTTGCTGTAGCTGATCAACGTGCAAAATTTGTTAGTGAACACAGTGTAACACACATATACATTCTGAACTTTCATTTCCACTGTTTTGAAACTTCTTTTTTTTATGCTCTAAAAACTCAGCCGCTTCCTAGTAGCAGAAGATGTCATTTGTATCATTTTTCACCTTATGCTTTCTATGCTTTCATTTTCTTTGTCTATCTATATCAGTTGAAGTTCTTCATCTTTCATCTTAATTCAAAGTTGCTGAAATCTTGTATAGATTGTCAGTAAACTTTCCTAAATTGATTAAACATAAAAAGTGCATTCATTGTTGCAAATCTGAGCATCAAATTCCATTATTTATCCTTTATTTTATTTATTAGAACTATGATAGCAAGAGAAGTAACAGACACAAAAATTATTCCTCCTTTTTTGGGGAAAAATTTCCAAATTTACAAAAATATTGTTTTATGTAATTATTTTCTGTTGCAAAACAGAAATTCAGTTTTAAATGCTGATTTGGTGATCAGAAATGCTGAGATTGCCAGAAAAAAACTGTAAATACTGAATATTTGTTTTGTACTAATTTTACCTCCACTTTCACAGAGGAGATAAAGATGTTACTGTTTTGTGTGGCCTGAAGGAGCATTTATATTTGCACAGATTAATCAGGAAATGAGACGTGTACTTCTTCAGTTACAAATGTATGATTTGTGGCACTTAAAGAAGGTGGTGTCAGAGATGGTAGGACACATTTGCAGCTGCCCCTCAAAAAGTTAAGCTAAATTTTCCAATCAGTCAGGATACTCTCCATCCTCTTATGAAAGTACGTGTTGCTACTCACCAGGTCCTACAAGCTGCTTTCATTGTCTCACCAGGAGCGTATGTTTTCCCATTCAGCGTACATGGACACTGTTTAATGTGAACACATGTTCGATTCTTTGAGATATCATCAAGAACAGTTCCTGCCAAAGAAAATACACAAAATAAGTACTTTTCCATATCCTTACTTAGCACTACAGATATTATAGCCTGAGTGCCTTCCAAAATTAGCTTGAGAAAGATATTACTGCACAGCCAGTGCCTGTACTTAGAGCTACAACATGCAGGACATTTTTCTCTTAATTAAAATAAAACTGACTCTTTCCAAGTGATAACACCATTCGGCTACTTTGTTATATGAAAGTGCAGACAATTGTCTTCATTTGAAATTTGAACTTAATTTGAAATAAAGGTAAGCTTGAATGTTATTTTTTCAATTTTTTTTTTTTTTTTTAATGCTATGACACTACTTCAGTTGGGAATTTTGAAGAATGGATACATTCTATTTCATAAACTACTAAGCCTAGCTTTAAACATGTAACTCACAACACATTACTTTTGACTGATACAAAATGGTGATGATCTTGACATAAATGTCCACATCATAGTAACCCTGGAAGCTATTTCTGTTCTCAAATGTCAAGAAATTGTGCAAATTATAGTCATAGATACAATTTTTGTAGGAAGTTCATCTTGGACTAGTTTAAAGGGATTTTACAAAATATATAATATTGTAGAACTTCTCTGAGATATGCCTCCTCTTTCTGATGCCCTGGAAGGCTAGATACCCGTTTGGGATAGGAAATTAAGTTCAGTCAATGTATATTATAGTACAGAACTTTAAGCTGGCAGCATAAAATTACCCCATCATATATCACGATCTTGTGAGGAAAATGCTTTCACAGGTCTGTTCTTTCAAATAGTGACCAAGGATCTTTAAGGACCATGACAATTCAAGACTCCAGCTATATTATCTTATCTAAGAAATGGCAGTTCTAGCAGCACAATGCCCTGAAATGCACTGCTAGTTCATTATTGAGAAGTCTATTCCACTTGACTGGACATATGCCAAAAACATTTGTATGGGCCATTTAGGATATGATGAATACAGAAACGATACCTTCTGGACAAAAGCAACCATAGGTACAGTGACTGGAACAGCTGTACTCTGGGTTGGAACAGGTTTTAATACATGGAGAACCACATTCCTCATAGATTTGGTTAGCAGAACATTTTCCCACAGCTGCAACAAACAGTGAAAGTGTTACAATTTTCAAAGTGTAAACATAGAAGAATCTCTCATCTACCATCTAGGGTGGAGAAGATGATGTGATTTCTGGCACTAACGTTCTCTTATCGTGCCTCCGTTCTGAGTTCATCATCTGAGTATTCATCATTACCATCATATTCACTCTAGCTTGTATTCATTTTTCATGCCCTATTTAATAGAAACTCCTTTCAGAAGCTTGAAGAATGTCTAACAGGTGATGTTGTAGCCTAATAAACTACCACAAATCAGATTTGCTGTAATACTTCAAGGATTTAAAGAATATAACTCTTGATGTTCTGTATAGTTCCTGCTTTTCAGACATTATCTGCTTTTCAGACTGTATCTACCTAGCAATTCTAATATATAGAACTCAGCACATGTTTTGTTACGTGATAAATTCAAACAGAGATTTTTCCTTACCTGGAACAGTAAAAATAAGTGAGGTAAGGAAATAGAGCTAGTTAGAGATAAGGCAGACAAAGAAACAATAAAGATTAAAAGGTTCATTACCCTTGCATATTTGGCATTTATTTGCAAATTCTTAGATTCTCAGCTTTGGCTTTTTGGGAAACAAGGGTTACCGTTCCTTTTTTTTTTTTTTAAGCTTTGCCTTTTATTGCTTTATTACCACTCATAGTAATGGTCTACTGGCAACATGAAAACTGCTATGTCTGGGAGAAAACCAGGCTATTATTTTACTGTGATTAGTAAGAATTATTGTACAGGTCTGTGAATGCACACACTGTCTTACTAATATTTATATGAATCTATAAAATGCCACGAGGAGTTTACAATGTTGAAGGATTAAAACCAATTGGAGATCAAAGAATAAAATGGGTTATCAATTTATGAAGGACAGATGACCTTGGAGAAGAGGAGGGGAAAAATTATTTTAGAAAAAAATGCAATTTTAAAGTGTCGAGGATAATAATGGAGCTTAATAGAGAACATTTTCAGTAAGTATGAAGAGAGAATGAAAGAAAACTCAATGTTAAATACAAAACAAAAAATGAAGAGTGGCACCAGTATGTGAAGATCAAGAGGAGAACAGAAGAATACGACATCAGAGCTTCTCTCTTTAATAGTCACTGATCAAGGTGTAGGAGCTACATCTCATGCTTCCTCCTTCTCCTTTGAGGTTTCCATGCTCTCCTTCTTAATGCTTTACCAAAGACCACCGTTGTTTTCTTAAGAAAATACTTTGTTTGATTCAAGATGATAGAGACTTTTCTATAAGTTGATTTAAATTCCAGTTAATCATCGTTCTCCATCTACGTAAGATATAGCAAGGTTAAGTACCACCTCCTATGAACAAAACATTTGAACTTACAGCAGAAGTTTTCAGTTCTCCAGTTGAACACCATTTGATGGGACATAGCACATTGCCTTGAATACTCTGACAGCGTAGAGCAAGTGCAATTGTTTTGTCCTGGTTCACTGCAGTCCTGCATATCAAGCTGACAACGAATGACAAATCCGTCCTTTGGCACGCTGCATGTTGGTGACACCAAACTAAGTAGCTGAGAGCAGATCATGGCCTAAATAAAAAGACAAAGAAAATTGTTCCTAGTAGTGTTTCCGCCATGTGAAAACCACAATATAATATCACTGTTAGTTATGATTTTCTTGTTGGTTTGTTTGCTCTTTACCGTTATAGCTTAGTAATATGTACTTTACTTAAAATGCATAAGAAAATCACGAACAGAAGGGAATATAAATCCATTGTAGAACAGAAGGATCTCGGTATGTTGAATTAGTTCCACTTCTCATTAAGTTGAAAATCAATCCCCCTAAAAGTGGCTGAAAACTCTCCAGGCAGGGAGTATGTTGTCTCATGGAGATTCAGTTCCAGGACAAACATCCCCGATGTGAAGATAGAAACATTCATTCCCCTTTGAGCAAATGTTTGATAGTTTTTTTATCCCCTACCACATCGCCTACTGTAGTATAAAGTCTCAAAGAGAAACGATGTAAAAAGATTAAACCTCCCAGCCAACAGAAGTTCTCCACCAGATCAAAGTAATTTTTCAGTGTGAATACAAGTAATATTTGGAACCCTCTTTTCAGAAAAGTACCTTCCTAATAGGACCCACAGAAACTCCTGTTCTTTATTCCTGCTTTTCTTGTTAAAGAGACGTATAAAACCAGTGTTTCTTTGTTTTTCTCTTCTGGGAAAAGATCTGCCCAGGAGATACTCAAACCTACTAGTTTAATGCAATAAACTCTTTTTCTTTCTTGTATTATGTTATAAAAACTTTGACTTTGTCCATTTTCATGGAAGTAATTTTTATGAAACCACTGCCTTTCTGTTGTTGGTTTCTATCTTTCCACCTCTGTTAAGAATAATGCTGCAGAAAAGTCAAGATCCTTCTTACGTATTTTTCGTGAGGAATAGGGGAAACTGGTATCTCCTCAGACAGGCAGATCTCTGATGGATCATCCATTTTTTGTAATGCAGCAAATTTGTAAGTATCCAGCAATTTACCTGTAAATTGAAGGGTTATAATTTGTCAGGAAAAAGCCATCATGGATTTGTTTAACTGTTGCAGTGATGTAGCGAAACTCAGATTCTACTCTTTGTGAAAGGTCCCACTGATTGATCTTCCTGATGATAACAATTACCTCTTTTGCCCTTCACCTGGCGTCTATTCATTAAAGCATCCTTTTATCACCTTGATCATTTCTCTGAGCTATTTCCTAATCTATCACTTCTACTACCTTACATGATACCAGGTGCTACTGTTTATCTGCCAGCTGTGTTATCTTTTGCCAGCTGCTAATTCATGCCTCTTCTCCTCACCCTGCATTCTTATATTTTCCCCTACATGTGGGCTTAAACTCATTTCCATTGTGGAGTGGTCTTGGCACACAGAGTTCCTTTAAGATTAAACCAAGCCAGAAGATGTGCTCCAAGAGCATATGTGATGAGCTCTAACTGCTAATGGGCAGTTCAACAGCTCAGTTCAATAGCTCAACAGACCAGATTAGAGTAACTCTGAAGTCAACTCCCTAAAAACCACACATAGTGCAGGTGTCAAGTCCTCAGCACTGACTTTTTTGTTCTAAAGATCCACCCTTACTGGGACACACTACTTGTTAATATTCTTATCTACTATGTTTTTTTTATTATAGCCTCATTCTTTCTTCTGTCTAACATAATCATTTCCCTCACTGTGCCTTGCTATGAACCTAGACTGAAAGTTCTGAAAGTTAGGTGAGAGAGAGTGTAATCCTTACTGCCTCTTTCTAAAATGTAAGAGTCCTTATCACTTGTCTGAGGAACCCACAATATTATAACAGCAAATAATAGTGTGTAGTATAATCACGTGATAGGTATACTGGTGACCTATGAAAGTGCTTTACTCAATTCTGAAACTGAGTGAGCAGCCAGAGCAATGTTAATATAGTATTAAATTTCCTACTTGGTTAAGTTTAACTAGTTCTCCTTCCATCCAATCTGTCCTCAGATCTTACCTTCACTCACAAATTCATTCCATTCATAACCATCATAATTTCCACACATTCCACAGGTTTTCCCCATATATTTTTTTTCAGTCAAAACCTAAAATAAAATAAAAGAAAACATTTAAAAGGATCACCCTAAGTAAAATTATCTGTACAGCATTACCTTTCTCAAACAAATTCAATTCAAGGATCCAATTAAAGATGGTCCTTAATCATTAATTTCAGTGACTTGACTGGAGGAAAAGTTTTGGAAGCATTTACTTCTTTTCCCAATAGACAAACAGGGAGTGTTGTGATTTTTTGATTTAATAAAAGAATAAGATTTAAGACATTTTTAGAGAATTAAGGGAAATAATATTCTAAGGAATCAGAAAAAATAGATAAGGAAACGATGCTGCTTCCTTGCTCATTTCTTTGTTGACAGTACATTTTGTTCTCTTAGGAAATTGAAAGGAAGAAAATCTGTTTTCAGAAGAAGGTTATTCAGTTATCTATTGCTCTGGAGAGTAAAGAGCTGGCTACAATCAATGAATTATTATGAAAACCTTAGATCAGAGGAAATAATCTGACTAAACGTAGAATATAGTGTGTAACCATCACAGTAGCATGTCCTGTTATATCTGTGATAGTAATGTTGGTAAATCTCCCAAACAAGTTATTACATAAAATCACCCTGTTTTAGCAAACTTAACAATTTACAATTAATTCAGTGTCTTTTGTGGTATTACTATCACAGCTCATGCTGAGAAAATGTATCTATCTCCTTATCTAAAATATATCAGGGAATTTGGAGGGAAAACATGAAAAGATTCAGAAAAAGGAAAGAAACAAAGGAGCTGGTAGGAGCACCATGTTTCTGAAACCAAAAGATGCTCAGGAGAAGCACAGTAGAAATGACAAAACTATGGCATACACTATTAAATTCTAACCGCTTTAAACAACTTCAGCATCCCTTTAACAAAACTTCGTAGCTGCTGGAATAACCTGATCGAAGTTTAAAATCTGTGAAAGCATCCACAAGTCTCAACATCAGTGGCGTTACTTAACTACCAATGATGGAAATGAAAGGAACATGCACATATAAAAAGCAAAGTTGTTTATTTAAAGAGGAATGGATGAAGCAGGAAAAGAATAAATAACCAAGTAGTAAACACATGCAAAAAGCACCCATTAAGTCTAAAGAGGTCTTGTCATTCCAGTAAGTCTGTGAGAATTTTCTCTTCTGCTTTATGAGAACATTTTACTAACCATGAGATAGTCATCATTGTTCCACATGACAACTAGCTCCATCTCCATCAGCTTGGCCACCAGACGAATGTTGCGTCCATAAGGTGCTATTTGAATTCCATTGCTGGTGTAAGGCAACTTAATGACACTGTAATATGATGAGAAGAGAAACTGACCTTCTCATACCAATATTATGCAGGTATTAGTTATATTCTTTAGCTATAATACACATACAATGTGAGTAATTGCAGTAGCATGAAATATACAATTTTTTTTTCCTTTGTAACTGTAACATTTTAATATACATTAAAATTTCTGTTGATTGAAAATCATTGTCAGCACTTTCATAAAAGAATCACCAGGAGATGACTGCATACTAATCATGCTAATGCAAATGTTTGCATGGGACTTGGCGTCTTCACTTGTTTTGGTTTCATTAGGGTATAGTTATATGTTTCAAGAACTTGTAACAATACAGTACGTGTGGTAGAACTATTGTTGATTATCCTGAAGAGCTTCTATGGACTATAGCTTGTTAATATAGGAGTTACTACTAAGACTAAAAACTGACAAGGTTAGAGAAACCCAAAATGGGAATGTTGTAGCAGAATTATGTTTTCATTGTTGTGGCTGAATTCTAACGCTACAAACTAACAACAGTTTTGCTAAGTACTCAGTAAGTATGGGATACAATAATAGACAAGTTGCTTGGAAGGGACCTTCTGAAGTTGCCCAGACCAGCCTTCCACCTGAAGCAGGGCTATGTGCAACACTAAAAAAGGTCAATCATGGCATTTGGTCCTTGTGAATGTAAGGACAAAAATTTAAAATACAGATCATCGTGTTAGGCCTGTAGATTCATATAGTTTTACTGGAACATGAACTAATAAAGGTGGTTTTTATAAATACAGTTTTCTAAATTAAGGTATAGCTGCAAGATGGCTTTTTGTCATGATGGTTATTGTACATAGGTAAGTATAATAAATTACAGACAATCCACAGTCAATCATTTCCAGTAGCCGCATGTACTCACAGACAAAAATTCAACACTGCGTATCTGATAAAAATGCTGAAAAATTCCATGGAGAAATGTCCTTGCATGGGAGCAATTTGTCTAGAAGAATGAATGATGCAGAACCTAAAGGTAATTCCTCAGTAACACAGATACTTTCTGGACACAGTAATCCTTGGAATAACACGAACAATCAGTGCTTTCATACACAAGAACTTCTTTGTAAGGCCCTCCAATATTTCTCTGTTGGTTGTATAGTTCAAAGTTTCTCTTGTACCCTGTGTATGTGATATCTTTAGTACAGAGGGTTCAGAGTTATCTCCACGTGAAATAAAATGAACTCTAAGCAAAACACAGGAATTTCAGCTAATGCCTACTAAAAGGTATAAGCCATTTCATCCGTGCTTGTAGTAGAGATATGCATAAGCAGACTGGTAGTTTCTAGGAGACTGTAGTGTCAATGTGAGAACTGTTTTAGTCTGAGAATAGTTTATTATCCCTTTGCCTATACAGATGTACTCTAACTTTGATTCAAATAACTGCAAATGAAATATTTATGTAGAGAGTGTGGATGCCTGATAGGAAGAAATAGGAGTAGAGTCCAGTTAGGTATGCTAACTTCTGTAATTTGTTAATTCATTTTTGATACAAAGTAGTTTTCTTTAGTGCAACTGCTTTATAACTCCTTGCTTTCTTTAAACACTTTTCCCCCCATTTGTTGCAGAATCTTACCCAACACTCCTGACAGAAATGCTGCCTTTCTCAACAATGACAACAGAAGGTCCCAGCTCAATAATGATCCTTGCAATTTTTTTGTCCAGCCCACGGCGGAACTGAATGTTGAAGTCTGGGCTGGTTTCCTCACATACAGTTGCGAAGATATAGTTGCAGGTCCCAGTGAAGTCATACTGGTATTTATCAAAGGTTGAGAAATGCCCTCCACCCCAGGTAGAACAGGAATCCTTGCTCAAAACTGTATACATGAAAAAGGAAAATGGATTTAGGTTTCCTAACAGCATATTTGCTCATTCTGATTGCCATTTCAAATATAAATATCAGCAAAAAATAGTAAGTTTCTACTTAGATTAATTATGTAAACAATATCCTAGCTATTTTTTTTTTTTTTTTGTGTAACCTCAAAATTTTATCTCAAGTCAGGAAGTGAAACAATCATTGAAATTAGAGCAATATTCTTATTTACTCTAAGCAGAGGAGAGGTCCCTAGCTTCCTAGCTTGGGAAACACTCTTCCATCTCCTTCATGGGTAATATGAAGACTTACCTTCTTATTTCAGTCTGCTTGATCTGTTTGCAAAGGTGACAACTGCTACTGGAGAGATCTTTAACATCTCAGGCACAACATTTACAAAGTTATCTATCTATGGCATTACTGTGTAATGACTCATTGCACAGTCTTCAAAGCCCAACTTGTAAGTCCTCACTTTTTGGTTCTGGGTTTGTGTGACAAAGTTCCAGCCAGCTTTGTAAATATATTGAATGTTTTAATGAATACGCCTTTTTAAAAGGTAATCACTTTTCATCTGAATGGACAGATTTTAGGAGGTCGAAATGAATCATATTAAAAGAAATACAACTCCAGCGCTTGATGTTAGATATTTCTAAACCTACTTAAAGCATTTGAACAGTCCCTCTGAAGTAGATAGAATTACTGAAGTTAGTCAAATCGTGTCCTTGGTTATGTATTTCCAGACTCAGATTGTTACTTTTCATTTTTTCACTATTTTTGCTTATGGAGTTATATGAAGCCCAGACATCTTAGAATATATTTTAGAAGCACGAAGTATCAGGTAAGTTTAGCAAAGTCTACCTGCTTTAAAGCCAAAATGTTTTTTTACTCTTAACGAGTGATCAAATGACTACAGAGTGCTACTGGTTTTACTCAGGTCATGTAGATAATACTGTTTCCCAATGAGATGTTACCTGTTGGCAAAAAGTACTCCTCTTCCATACTTCTGTGCTGTCCCGAACGTCTGACTGGAAAATAGGAATTGGCTAATTGTTATCATTGATTCTTCATGCCCAATTCCAGCTAGTTTAATATACTGTACTTAAGTGACACTGACCAGCAAACCCCCAGCTTTTTTAGAGCATGCCAAGGAATGATCACCTGGGCTTGCACAATGGTCAGAGTGCAATAGGTGCCCCTTTCTATAAATACAGGTGTGTCTTTAGTGTATTTGTTTTCATTTAAATCTTATAAGAGAAAAACAACAAATGGGAATGTCAACAACTCAAGAAAGTTTAAAACTATATTATATATTTGCCTTTTGAGTTCAGTTTTTATTAAGTGGTATTGAGGGATTTTCTTTCAATTTGTGTATATCCATGCCTTACTCTTCCTCTTGTTGTAACAGCAGACAGAAGATAGAGATGAGTTGCTGAAATTTTTTTTTTTGGATGATCACAAGTGCTCAACTATTTTTACCATTAGGATGAACTTCATGTAGCTTTTACATGTTTATGCTAAATGGGAATTCACCTAATTCAAGGCACTCTCTGCTTCTTCTGCCTAAAAAATTGCTTTTCTGCCTAAAAATTTCTTCTCATTATATTAAATTTGCATTTCATATAATTCTTTTTCTTCTACATCTCTGCATTTTCCCCAAACTAGATTAAGAATTCCGTTGTCAACCACTGAAACGCAGCAACTTTTTGGAATACACAGAGTTGCTTTTGAACAGTATGCAACAGTAAAGCACAGTATTTTAAGTATTTAATCTTAAGTATTTAATCTTAATGTAAAACATTAAGATTATGGATTACGAGGAAGAATGTCTGTAAAAAGAATATGATAGAAAAATTGTTCAGAACACTAGGGCTGATACCCATATTTATTTTAGAAAGGATCTAGCGTGTATTTTCAGAAGGATTAATGCCTTCTATATCCTATCTTAGTAGAGGAAGAGCACATCCTGTAAAATACAGTACATCATGTTAGCATGATGACATTTATTCATTCGTGTCATGGATGTGAAAAACTAAATGTTTAATGAATGAAATTTAAATTGAAAAGTCAGTGCCTCACATTTCTTCAGAAAAGAATACATGAAAAATTGTATTGGCTCTCAAAAAAGGTTGAGGTAGCTTGGTTTTGAGTTTTTTTCCAGCATTAAGAGACTGTCCAAGAGTAAGGAAGAGAGCACCATCAAGTTAAACACATATGCTTCCTCAGATACTCTCACAGTCTCCAATTATTTTCAATTGAGGGAATTTTGTGAGGCTATTGGGATTTGTCTGCTTACCCCTCTTGTGCTCTGGCTCCCAAGGACTTCTACAGCCTCCTTTTGAACCAAAGTGAAATTTCTTTGTAACAGAAAATACCACAATCACTGCTGTCAAAAGTTACCATTTTAATTATGAGTTAGCATTTTAACAGCATCCACCTTTCTAAAAGTACTCTGCTAGCTAATATTTTTAGTACTTTAAAGCTATAATATGGTAATTATCTTGTGCTTTGGCATGGCACATTTTTTTAGTAAGATAGTAGTATCTCACTATCCTTTGTATTTCTTAGAGTCAGAAGGACTAGCACAAATTTGCAGTAAGTAGGTGGCTGGAGTTAATTTTTCTTACAGATTTGGGTGCATGCACATAAGCTATTCTTAGGAGTTAAGGGGAAACTTCTGGGAAACTATCAGATCTGTAGCAACAATACCTTCAGCTGGCATAGATGGATGTTGAAGCAGAGATCTGTCCATACCCTAGCTCCCCACAGGCTGCTGGCTATAAAGATGAGAAAGAACTATTCCACAGTCTAATCTTTCACTTGCACATAAATTTTTTTTAACCTGCAATTTTTAAAACAATCTCACAGACCTGGCCTACATGGAGAATCAGCTTTATTTCATTTCCTGGATTTTGCAGCATCAAAAGAATATGTTTCCTAAATTCTTAGATAAAATTAGGCAGTAATCTGCAGGAATGAAAATCAAACAGATCACACAAATTACCTCAATAGCAAATTTCTAAATGTGGAAGGCTACTAAACTGCTCACAGTTTCTATCCTTAGGCATTAAAACCTTAGCATGGCACACTAAAGCCCTTTCCAATTAGTGCAAAACTTAACAGAGTGAGACAACATATTTTACTGTCTTTTTATAAGCAAACTCTTCATTTGGAATTTCTAAAACTAGTGTTTTAAAACATATATGATCCTTGAGGCAAGGACTTATTTTTATTATATATTTTGTGCAGTGTCTTCTGCAGTATGGAATTGATGCTGAATGGAGATGTTACTCATAGTTGCAAAGTGAATATTAAATACTAGGTCACACACTTACTTCTTTGCAGAGATTCTTTCTGTTTTTGGAGAAGAAAGTGGGGCAAATAATTTCCTTCCAAAGCTGTGAAGGGAAAAAGACAACAGGAAGAAGTTATCCTCTGAGTACAAGGAAATTGAATATTTGTATGCTTATTTATTTATTTTTAAACATGGTACAGGTCAAATCAAGATCAGCACATATGAATTGTTTCTTGCCACACGAAACTGAACAGAAATTATAATGGAAAACCACATGGAAAATTCAGCTTGTAATAAAAAATTCTTCTGCAACTGGTAAAATGTTACCAAAAGCTGCTTGAAATCCTACACTTTACAGGATTTCCTGTACTTTCCCCTCAAATCCTATGTTCCTCACTAAAAGAATGTGGGATAAATCTTTCTACCATCTAGGTGGAAGTAGTGGAGGGAGATTCTTATTCTTATAACAAGGGTAGATTATTATTCCACCATCTGAGTAGAAGTAGTGGAGGGAACAGCCAAAACTGGGAAAATATGGGAAAAGTAATGTCCCATGTGTTCTTCACAAGAATCATGGGATCTGAAGCTGAAGAGTGGGAAATTCCCAGGCCTAGTTGTTGCTTTTGCTGCTCATGTTAGCTGCTCATGTTAAGACAGAATGATGATCACTGTTATCTATTCCCTTTCACACACTTCACAAAGCCTGTTCAGGTTATGAGAAGCCAAGGAATGTTTAGCAAATGTGGAGTCCAGAATGGTCGCTCTTCTGTCACAGAACCAGACCTACTGCATGTGCACAACTGCACCATGTCCTCATATATACTCAAAGGTTCTTTTGCCTAGCAGCTTGCTTCCTGCCCAAAGTGTGAAAAGACTAAGGTAGGTGTTGAAAGGGGCCACCACAGCCAACGTACAAGCAGTGAGCCCTGTGCAGGGACAGAAGTAGTGCATGCCTGGAGGGCGTTTTCATAGAATCAGTAGCTGAATGATAACAACCAAAGCAAACTGTAAGAAAAATGACCCAGGGTGCTACTCATTTTTAAAATTTGTCAGGTCGAGTATTTCTTAGATACTAGGAGGAAGTATTCTGTAGAAACCACATAATTCTCTATTACATGTTTAGGATCTTTTGCAACAGAGAAAATAGGAATGTATGTTATGGCAGAAGGTTTCTATAATCATAGAAGCTGGTCAAATCTACATACATATCTACATATACGCTACAGCTCTGCTGGCTTCTGTTGCTTCCTTATATACCGAAGACAATAACAGCCCCTAGGGAGCTCACCAACTGTAATAGACTCTCTACTCAATTCCAACCTGTGCTGCTGAATGTGAGGTAATACTTATCATGTGGTATCTCAACGATTGTGGGAAAATGGATGGGGTTCTGCCTTGTATGTAAGGCTAGATTGAGGCACAAGAGGGCAGTTTGGAGAATAAGAGTGTCAGCACATGCCTTGGCTTTGGATCTGAGATCCAGACATCTCGAAATTTCCCATTGGCTTATGCCTCAATTCTTTTCTGAAATAATACTTATTGAAAAAAAGACATTATCGGGATAAACTAATCTAATCTTTTAAGAGCTAAAATACTATATTGGTGGAATTGCATACAATTAATATCGAGACAGAGGGGAAATAAATCAAGGATGTAAATTCAGTGACAGAAGTGCTCCCATCCCAAATGCTCTTCAAGTAGCTTTAAATTCCATTCATCTCAGTCAGTTGTCTAGACTCTTTTCACAGGCTGTGAAAGTAAATACAGATTTGCTGATTACAATTTGACTTGCACAATATGTGTCTAAAATGGAACAAACGGATTATAAACAAAGGTTTTATTTTTCTCCATTGGTGTAAAGGAATCCTTAGGTGACTATCTTTGGTTTAAATGCCAAGGCAGAAGCACAGTGAGATGTATTCCCTCTATCCTTCTTTCTAGATATTGTGTCCATTTCAATGGGACAGTGCTCTACAAATGAAAAATGAAACTCAGGAGTACAACGTAACGATTTTTCTAAGTTGGAGTAAGTTACCAGGATAATAACTTCTTGATAAACTAAAGAAGAACATTTCCACAAGAAAGAAACAGCACAAAGTGATCTACTCATCAGAAAATCACTGTAGATCCTACTGACGCTGCCCTGTCCTCTATAATTAGTCAGCACTGGCCAATAATAGTTTGAAATTTTTGCCATTAAGTACATCCTCCATGGTCAGCCTGCAACTCAGCAGGCATCTCCAGAATACAGCATGCTTCTTCCTCTAGGAACCAGTTCCTCTAGGAACTTCCGAGTTCCTAGCGAGCCACGCATCATGGTAAGTACACCACAAAAAATTAATACAGTCAGTTTGTGTGGCTATTTAGCTAACACTCTTTACACCTAGAGTTGCTGCTGCCTTTTTTGAACTCCTTGATTTTGGTATTTCCATTTATTCAATAATCTATTTTTGTTGGTTTAACAGTTTTCAAATCACTACAGTTTAATCCCAAACTACAAACACTACATGAATGGGATTTAATAGCATGTAACAGCTGCCCCCAGCTGTTACAAATACTCCATGTTCGATATGTAGATTAAAATTTAATGTAAGAGTCATCCTGGATTACATGGAGCTATGCAAGAGTTATATTGAAAATAACTAAGGATATGAAATCCACTTAAATATTTTGTTCAAAGAATAGCTAGTAAAATAAATACAGAGCCATTTGCTGACTATCTGCCAATCAGTCTGTACCCTGCCAGATTGAACTATTAAACTAATCGCAGTATAGTAATTGCTCTCAGCATTTACATTCTTTTTCTCACACTTTGAAGAGATTAGTAAAATCCTCCCAGCAATGCTATTAACCATTCACAACCACATGAAATGGTAGATTGTATAGCTGCAGCAAGTCCTATGGCCCTACGCAGAATTTGTATCTAGGAACCGTTTAGGAATTGTCCACTGAAAAGTTTATCCTAGAAGTAAATGAGATTTTTAAACTACTGAAGTCTTCCTTACTGGCATTTTACTATTACTGCTAGTATTCTGTTTTCTTTTGATAAATGGGATGATTTTGAGTTGAGGTGAAATAAGTTTGAATTAACTCCATAGAACTTTAAACAGACACCCACTTTTCTTAGATAAAGGAAGTTTTACTTTCAATTCCTACTCTACACTAGTTAGCCCAACTTCCTTGAGAATTAGATATGTCAAAGTGCAGTTTCTGTGTGGTCAGTCTGTCTAGTTCATGGCAGCAATACCAGGGAGTCAAGGAACCTGACTTACTGTGAAGAAATATGTAATTTTGTTCCTATACTGCAGTTTCTATGAGATATACCTATGGGAAAGTACAATTTTGTATTGTAATGACTTCAATCAAAGTATTTCACATCAGCTAAATGAATGAAAACAAAACATTTCCATTTGATATAAAACACTGAAATGAAATCTTTTTTATACTTCCAAACAGAAATAATTTAGGATTTCTGTTCTGTAAATGGTTTAGTTGTAATCTTCTCATTTGGGACAAAAAAAGAATATGTTGAAATGTCAGAAATTCTGGAAAAGACAGGAGCTTTGAAATAAATTATATAAACTGAAAATGAAATTCAACGCAAGGGTAGTGCTAGTCATAGCTGTAATACTAATAATCAGTTGCACACGTCCATAATGTTTTCTCTTCAATATGAAATGATTAACTTGCTTTATCTCTTGCAAAAAAGATGGCTGAACAGCATGAATTAAGGTAACTTCCTAGTTACATACTTAGTAAGGAAAAAATGTCACAACTGTACACAAACACCTCTTAAGGATCCATGCAGTTTTGACTATTGAAATAGCTGAAGTGGTGAAGCATCAATTTAATCAATGAATCAGCACCTCTTATTAAGTACAAACTAGAACTAACATTTTTAATTTGGTTTTAAAATTCTGTAGGTTTTTCTAATCAGGCTAGTGCATGATTACTGTTTTTCTTGAATTAGGAAAGGGGTAGTGGGTCTTCCAATTTCCATCAGACTTCACATCAAATATATGTTCTTACTATTAATATTTACATTTATAGCTACAGACTCAAGGTATGGAATTTGGATGCAGATCCATTACGAGAAAAATTGGAATCCTTGCTTTGATTTAACTCATTCTGGAGAGACAAGACTTTTGTCTAGAGTTCAAAAAATGAGCATCTTGCATGTTGGCCAGTTTTAGAGCATACACATCAATCTCTTACGGTTCAGATATGCCTCCAAAAATTTTCTGATTTCAAAATCTTACTTGACAGAATGAAATCGCTATATGTTTTCCCAGTCCCCAACCTCGCATGACATTTCAAGGCCCCAAAATGTTGATAAATCCCAAAGTGGTAAGACTGCTCTGTAAGAATTTCCTAGATACTACTTCTAGACTTTTATATTTAAATTCAACTGAAGTTCCATCCTAGAAAACACAGTCCTTTATAAATGAGGCCCTATTTGTATTTGCCAAGTTTACACATAAAGCTTGTGGCTGAGCAGGAGTCGACAGTAATTTACCATTTGATTGCAAATACTAGTATTTATAGTAATACATCTACTGTTCTAAGGTATGTGGCCACGTACATTAAGAACTTGCAGGCATCTCCATTTGGGGTTATGACCCACGTTCAGGTATTTGACTTGATCTTGGTTACAATAGTGCTAATGTCTGATTTAAAACAATATAGCTGAGATTAGAAATTGGCTCTGAGAGTCTACAAAAGGCTCAAGTTGCTTATATTTTAGGGTTTTTTTAGTGCTACAGTTTATGTCAGTGATTTAAGACTAATACATGTCCTCATGCAATTTGAACTATATGGCTCATTAAATGTAGTAAACAATACAGTAGAAATAAATTTAACTTTGTTCAAACTAAAGCATGCTTTCTTGCAGCTTGCAACCTGTTCTTGAAATCAGAACTGTAACAATGGATAATTACAAAGAATATACATAAGAGATAAAACAAAACGATTTCTTGAGCAATGCCAAACGATGGCAAAAAAGGCTCACTCTCAAAGAATCCATTGAAAACACTACAGGAAGAGGAATGAGTAAGAAGGCAGAGTAGATACAGAGTCAATGAACTTACTTGTCACGTCTTTTTAAAATATTACAGAGTCATCTGATATCCAGATGAGTTGGATTAAAAAAAGTAAGACAGAGCCTTTTAAAAGATTGAAAAATTATATTGAATAATATATGGAGGAATAGTTTAAGAGTCATGTAAAATTTTTAGAATGGAATCATTTGCCTGTTTTCCAGCACAGGATTCTTTCTATTACATCATTCTTCAAAAAAACAAAACAAAACAAAACAAACCCATCATATAGCTCATACTTCAAACACTTTTTGCAGTTTGCATAACAAAGGAAAAAGGTCTGATCATCACTCTACACAGAAGATATACAGATTCCACAATGGCATCTCTAGAGCACTGCATCATGAACATCTGAAAGATGAAGGCACTTGGCAGCTTGGAAACACAACGTAAGTCCATTAAAAAATATACCCTGTATCTAGGGAACCAGTTTTATGGAACGATCCAACAAATCAGTAACCATGTTTCTAAATAAAGTTAAGAACAAATAGTTCTATTTCAGTGATGTTTGTTAAATATGCAGTTATGTTTTAAGATGCAGTGAGAGAGAAGAAAATGTATAAACTTAATTCTCATGTTTGTGGGAAAGAGAGCAAGACCTGAACTTCATGTGTTGTAATATTGTAATATTACGGAGCTACCCACTTTGTTTCAATAAATGCGTATGTTCTTTCAAATCATACACCAAGATGAAGGCCAGCATATTAGACTTACCAGCAGATTGCAGAAAACTGCAGAAGACGAGCAGTATTACTGTCGGAAACATGATGCATGCCCTAACCGGAGAGGTTTTTTTTAGTACTCTCCTCTGTTCCAAATGGGCAGTGCTGCTGCTGCCACTTTCTAGACTTACCTCTTCAAGCTTGGATGCTTTATATATATAGAATTGCAATGCCCTCCCTCATTCCCGTGGCCTTCAGAAACTGCAACAGCAGAGTACCCGCCAAACAGGATCTCCTCTTTATCAGGTTCAACACACCTAAATGCTATTTAGAAAGAAAAGAAAATAGAAAACAAACCTCCTCCAGTTCATTATCGTTCTTATAAGGTTTTTATAATGGCTTCTATTTGTAACAGCTCAAACACGTATTACTGCATTTACTGAACAAATTTGGTATTAAACCCAAAAGCCATATGCAAAAAGACAAATAATACACAAATTGTGTTCACTACTTGATAAGGAAAGGAATAATATTGGACCAGTACACAAGGTGGAAGAATGAAGTGCAGGAGTTCTGGAACTGCTGAAAAGAATGTGTGGATAAAAGATGGTAAGGCATGAATGAACAGGGATACAGATCTCAGATTTTTTTATTATCTCATCTTTAATTAACTTTTATTCGCTCTCCTGAGTGATTGTGTTCATCTCTCCCTTGTGTGACTTTTTAAGCAAAATGATAAATTTTGCCTCAGTAAAAAGGGCTGTCTATGGTACAAACTTCTTTCCTGAGTTTGCAAGGGAGCTTTTGCCAATCACTGTAGCACTGCCAAGGGCAGAGGGCAATCTATGCTACAAAATGGGAAAGAACTGTTGCACTGCGGTACTCTGGCAACTCTGACAAGTTCATTTCCACCTTCCCACCATCATCCCAAAAGTGACTTGTATTTCTCCATGTCACAATTGAAAGATAGAATGCACTAGATATGTTCACTGTATCACTGCCACCACTGAACTGACACATACAGGAGCTTTACTTGTTTGATCCTGTCCTTTTTCACTAGCACAGTAATTACTTCAGGAAAAAATAGTCTATTTAGAAGACAACTTTCCTCATAAAATATAAGAGGTGTATACTACCTCTCCGTATGAATCTCTTCAGTCTTTCCTGTTTCACCTACATGATACTTATTTTACATAATTCATTACTCATCTGGATTCCTACTGTTTTGTCCTTCACTGGTATTGTTCCTTTGCTTAAAAACTGGCCTGTCACCATGTTCTCAGAGTTATCCCTTCTGAGTGGTGGGAAGAAGCACAGGAGAGACAGTGACCATCCTTTAGTGTACTTTCATCCCGGGCTCAACCTGGTTGTAATTAAAATAAGAACATTAAGTTTTAATTGAAATGAAGGTCTGCCTTAATTTTTTTGCCTTTTCTTTCTCCCCTCCTGCCCCCAGCAACTGAAGGGTAAAGTATATGGCTGTTGATAATAGAATTGTGACCCTAAATTCCAAAATTTCTGTTGAAAATTTTTTGCATCTGACTTATAACAAAACAAAGTAGATGAGCAAAATGAAAAAAAAATATTTTTGGTGAGAAAAAAAATCTGTTTAGTTAAGACCCAGGCACTTAAGAAAGAATTTTACACCAAGTATTTGACCACATCTACATCATTAGCATATTGCATGGTTTCAACTGGATTATGAACATTTAGTATTAAAATCCTCCACAACATAAGACAAGAACAATCTCATCACCTTTGACTCTATTGCCCTTGATGCATCATTTTTTTGTTTAAAGATCATTTTCACAGGTTTCACATTAATGTATTTAAAATAACTGAAGTTTTAAAATGAAATGTAATGATGTGAGAATTACCATTTGACTCTAATACTTAAATCTTATACATGACTTTTATGTAGCTTCCTTCTGGGATGCAGGAGTTCATATACATTAAAAGTGCATGGTAAGTGCTCAACACTTTCTGAATAAACAGGAATTTTTTCCAAAAGGTGTCAATATAAATCCCCATATCACTTCTCACTTCTGAAAATCTTGATCAAAGTGCAACAGCCTGAATAATTAGACTGATACCACAATAAATCTATAGTTATTAAGGTTTCACAACTGTATGTATCACATAAATTTATGGAAAATCAGCTTTAAGTTCTTATTAATGAAATCCAAACCAGAATTTAATTTTTCACACTTTTATGAAATAACTGCTTTGTGAAGATCGGGAACTGAAGTGTTCCCTAACAACTCAATCTTGATCACTGATAGTGTCATAAAAATTTACCTTCCTCTGACAGAAGAGATGAAAAAAATTCCATCACTGTTGTCAAATAGGTATTTATTCTTGTTTGTTATATATTTACATAATCTTTCTGTCAAGCAGTAATAAATTAAAACAGTTAATATCAATGAGCGTTCCATGACCGGTTCACTTCCAGAGCTGGGCACTTGAGAGCAACATCTAAGATCACTGGTAATGTATGAGAAGGTACCAAAGCCTTTATATACCACCTAACAGCTAATTTTCCTCTTCCATTACCATGCCTTCAAGCTTTGCTCTTGAAAACCTTATGTTTACCAAAAACGCTTGTGCCTTTATGATATGAATCTTAAGAAGAACTTGTGAAATGGAAATACTGGCAAAAGTTATTACAAATACTTATCCAAAATATTCTTGTTTTCAGTCCTCCATATTTGTAGCAATGTTCTTAGCTGACACACATTCTATCTTTGAAGTCAGAATAAAGATTTTACCTTCTTCTATCCTGGAAGGAATTTCACTGAATCAGCCTAAATACTTATGATTCAGCAGTTTTATGTTGTTTTCTGAGGACATCCAATGATGATGTAAGTACAATTAAGCAAAAGTATCCATCTACAACCCCATTTAAGTCAGGACTCTGGACTAAGAAAAAAGCATTTGTTGCAGGACTATGAGAAGTGACTAAGTCCACAGTACCTACATAATTATTTTATGCGGAAGAGCTTGGTGAAAAATTGTCTCTCCAGCACTATGTAGAGAGAATATGATGCCTCTAATTCATGGGGTTTTGTCAATGTCATAACTGATCTAGTAACATCATTAACTGTCAGAAACTGGCATTGTATGGGTGAACAGAGATTATTGTGGCCATATGTATATTATCCATTGAGAGTTTCTAAGTATTTAGGTATAGTTTACTTTCCAGCATCATGTATATTTCTTGGAGGTTTTGAAATGTCAAAGAAATTTATGTTAAACCAAAAATTATGCATACTGAGAGAGTTATAACACTTTAACTAAGTAACAGACCATCTTGCACAGTTAATTTCATCTAGGAAATGATAGGTATATCAATTATAGAATATTTTGATGCTTTTATGAAGATACCTAAGAAAACATGCCACTTCCAACAATATACTCTGTCTTTGTGTATGATTGTAGCAGCTTTGCATATATTTGGTTAAATAGCCACATATCTTTATAAAAGAGTCAAACTACAAAAAAGCAGTTGATTAGCCCTAGGCCTTGTGGGTGTTCAAGTAATTTCCCACTTTTGAAGCTTGTAAGAACCTTTTGCACTTTCTGGTATGTAAAGATAATGGCTACAGCTTGATAAGCAATCTGACACAACTGCTGATCTGGTGGGAATTTTTTTTTGAGCTCCAGTATTTGATTTTCTATCTTATTCAAATTTTAAATCATTGTAAGATATATTGGTTTAACATAAGACTATTAAAATCATACATGCTTTAACTTCCAAATTATTGTAGATGACTGGCCTTCAAACAAATGTTTTAGAATATTAGTGATAGCATCATTTATGTACAATGAACATAATATTTAATATCTTAGAAATGCTGTATCAGAATTAGGTAAAATAAGGCTCTTGAATATAAGTGGGTTATCTTTATTCTTTATAACCGAGACATTCACTGTGACTGGCAGGGCAAGCTAGTTTCTATGTGCAATCAAATGGACTGTAGAATTTGAGTAGGAAAGCTTGACATTCCAGGGACATTTGTGGGGGTTTTTTTTTGGTATAGACTCTCACAGAGTAACAGTACTTATTTTCTATTAGCATACCTGATCTATATGCATATTTGAATATATTTGGTATGAATACAGACTTGGAAAGAAGTTTGAAATACTTCAAACATGAAATTGGAAAATAGGATTGCCACAAGAAGGAGATTTCAGGTCAGTTTTTATCCAATGTCCTGTTGAAAAGAGCACTGCAAATTTGTCTTAGAAATTTCACAATAGGTATGACAGTTTCCTTCAGTATCTCATACATTTTTAAATCTTGGTAAGATCACATTATGGAAAATTAAACACTGTGGAATAGTTACAATTGGGGAAGCTCCTTAGAAATATCTCACTTTCCTTAAAGAACTTTGCATTTGACAAGAGCAGGAGCACATCCATATTACTTAAGCTTTTGACTGATTTCTGCTGTTTAAGGCAGAAACACTAAATTCCTATAGGGACAATTGAATATATGCTGACTACATTTCTCATGCAAAATTTACAAAATATTAATATTAATATATAAAATATATATTAAGAAATATATATTAATATTAATATAAACAGAATTTAGCTACTGACTAAACAAAGCCTTCAACAATGAATGAATGAGAATTTTGTCCTGGACATGGAAAACCAAAACCAAACCTGAGTAACATTTTCTTTCTATTATTGTGGAAAAAATGGTGTATTTTTGATTTCTTCACTACACGGGAAAGGAGTTAAAAGGAAATATTCTTATGCTGTAACACATACTGAATATTGTACATCCTGGTCTTCTGTTCTCACAAAAAATAGCTACAGTGAAAAATTAAAGAAAGAAAGGCAAGTAGTATTTTACATAAAAGTATTTAAATAAAGGCCAGAAAATTCAGTATTGGGAACACAGGAAGGAAAAGAGGAATGCAATGGCTAGTCAAGTCAAAATGAAACGGGGAAGCATTAGTGCTTCACCTTACACAGGGTGATTTCATTACTATTCCATGATTTCAAAATAAACCAGAAGATCAACATAACTGGCATTACTATGTTAAACATAAGAAAACAAGCTCCTACTTTTTCTGCCTGTTTCTCATTGTTATCTTTCAGTTAATTTAGCCAGGGAGTAAAGGACCACATACACTGCTGCTTCTCTAGGCTGAGGTTATTGCACACAACAGGGGCTCCTGTCTAGTAGCTGGCAGGCAATCAGGCAGGCAGGCAAAACATAGCCAGCTGGTTGCCTCTGCTGCCAGGATGCTTTCCAAAGAAACTGACAATAAAATAGATACGTATTCTGAGAATGTTCCAATTGTGGTAAACAAGAAAATTTGGGCTGAGAAATATTCACAAAAAAAATCATAACCACCTATGCCCCTATACTCAGCATATGTCCCGCCTTTAGATCCCCCTAATATTTATGTCATTCTCTGTGCCTTTCTATCCACCTCTTTTCGTGGTTTTTGTACACTTAAACTCCTTCCCCAAACAGTATGTAAAAGAAGCCCAGTGTGATTGTGCCATCAGACACTAAATAATCCACCTTACGGTTTTAGTAGCAATCTACGCTTCCTGTTTTCATTTTGGTCACCAAAATCAAGAGAATTCTCTTTCTTGGTACCTAGAAAATGGTCCATAATTCTAGAATTTATCAGATCCAGTCTTCAAAATAGATGAGATACCTCACACAGAAAGAAAAAAAAATGCTAGCGAGTAGACTGTTAGGGATGCCATTCACTTGGAGCCAGCTCAGCTGTCCTTGGGTATCTGACTACAGATATTTAAATGTAAAATTTCATCTAACAATGTAAATTATGTTTTGTTCCAATGTACTGAGACATGGTGCCCATAGGTGTTATGGAGGATTTAATTTCCTGTTTTACAGTGGATATAGACAAAAAGTGAATACAAACTAAGAAATAACTAACAGCACTCTTACATTGTTCCAAAAGCACTTTTGTACTTAAATGACTGTAAAGTCAAGTCTTTCCCATATACTTGTTAAGAAAAAAATGTAGAAAATAATTTAAAACTCACGCCTCTCAAAGTGGTAAAGACTTCACCAATTGGTATTTAACTTTTAATTATAATTTGTTGGGGACAATGGCCTGAGACCTCCCTGTGTTGGCTTTATGCCTCTGGCATTCACTTTGATGAATATCTCAGATACTATAGCTGTGGGGACCTTGGTTGGTGTCATTCACTCTTTGTATCCTGCCAACATGAGAGGCTGAGAAAGCCTGCCACTCCCACAGTTCTCTGAAGCATATCCGCTGCGCTGAAGACAAACTTGGACAAAATATTTGAAGTGTTTCTGGAGTAAAATGTGAGAGAAAAAGCCCCACACAAAACAAAGCAAGGCCTGCCACTGTGAGAATATGCTCTCACATGACACTGTGTTATCCTTCCTGCGCACAGGAACACAGAGAAGGCAAACTCTGCTCTCATTTCCCACTCTCTCTTCTCCTGCTTCTGAATTCTGTGTCGTTGATGCTGGACTCAAACTGGTTAGTGTTCTGATCTCTGGAGCAGTCTGGGCTGCACAGTTTGTTCTATGACACATAATCCTAAATTCTTGTCTTTTTAGCTACAGTGCTGACAGAAAAGAACAGAATGATACAGTTGTGGAAAAGAAACCGTAGAGAGAATGTCTCCTTGATCCATGTCTGTATCCTCTTTCTTGATACTTGTGTATGACTTTTTAATTAGAATTTCCATCAAACACTATGATTGTGAACAAAATCTGTGCAGTATCTCTTAAGGCCAAATTTGTTTTCTAGTGATTTAGTAGTCTGTAGACAAAGACATTGATTCTCTCATTTTCATTTGCTTCTAGTAGTGAATAAAAGTGTTCCCTCTGGCTATTTCTTGGCTATTCATGATGACCTCATATCAAATCCTAAAGACAGATTAGACTTTATGTTGAACTCAATGCAAACTTGGTATGCTCATTTTTTTCCCAAATAGAAAATGTTGATACGATTTTTATTTGATTTTTTGTTTTGTTTTTAATAACATATTTTTTCCCATGCTAAAACAATGTGTGTTGTATCAGCATGACAACATTCAACCTATGAGCAAAAATTTAGGGAATTTAGGTAATTTTTTTTTTCCAGATTTCAGGCTTTAATAATTAATGATTATCACTCTTCTAAGGGAAATTCAGGAATTACCCTGAATTGTATGTCAGCAGTTTTCCTGGCAGCATGCACTTTGACTCTATAAAATACAGCAGAAAATTAGAAAGCATTATATATGAAAGCAGCTGTGGTCCAAATGCTTCTAGCTTCCTTAGAACTCAGTTTGTTAAGTAATATGAACAGGAAACATCTTAAGTTCTCCTAATTCCTATACTCATAATTGCCATGCAGCTGAGCTAAATCTATAGTTTGCAATTAATTTCAAACCGGACTTAGAAAAAATAAAGTTATTTACCTCTTGTTACATCACAGCTCTATTAATTTAATAATCAGAGTGATTTTATTACTAGATACAGAACAAAAAGCAAATATATTGTGTGAACAAAGAATCCATTAAGTACAATCTTTAACCTCTACTGGTAAGGAAGTAAAATAAAACCTGTATTTACACAAATATTAAGAGCCAGGAACAGGAAGCCAGTGGCAATCACTTGTTTAACTTGCCTTCTAATATGTGTGTATTTTAGAACAGATAGTCTCCAATTGATGCTAATATAAGGTACCTGCTAAGATAATATGGTCCAAGCATATACTCTTGTATAGCCTTTACTTGATATATACTGATCCTTTTTAAAAAAAAAAAAAAAAGACATATATTGACTTTGCCAAAGCTCTTAGACTTCTGAATCATGATAGAACAAATTCCAAAAGCTTGACTTATAACTTGTTCCAGTTCTAAAGAAATGAAGTTACTGGAAGAATGAAACGAAGTTAAGGGTTTAAAAAGCACGAAGAGATTAACAAAGGTAGTTTCCATGCATACAGGTTCAAGAACAAAGGACAGTATGGCATTTTTCCCATGACCAGAGAGCACTATGTATGGAGAAGTGCAAGAAGAATGCATTCATAGACATCATACATTCTTTTGCAGCAAGAACAAACAGCTTGCACCACTTTTGCATATCTCTACATTTGACTAGTACAAACACATGATGGAACTGCAGCTGCAACTTGCAACTATTATTTAGAGCTCCTCGGGCTCTTAGTCCTGACAGCTGTGTTTCTGTCATGTCTCTTTCTGTCAGCTGATCATTTAACAAACTAAGACTTTACTGAATGAAGAGACGGGCAGCCATTTTGTGTTTATTTTCATGCAGAATAAAGGCATCAGCACTATGTTTTCTCACAAAGATTTGAAATTTTTATCTTTGTTTTTCACCCTAACACATGCTACAGATTCAACCTGAAAGCTCTTTGCTTCTGTACATGATTAAATAAAATTGAATCTATATGCCATTATCTGTCACACTTACAGTAAGAATAGTTTTTCTCATGGGGAAAAAACCCCACTATTTGAAAGTTCTGTGTAATTAAGTGCAGATGCACTCTTAATACTCTGAGGTTCCTAGGGAAGATTAAACGTAATACAGCATGAAGAATCAGATGGAAAATGAGAACTAAATATTACATTGCCTTTATTTGGCAGTTTCATCTCTCAATTTTTAAACAACATAACATAGCACTGAATTGCTGCAGCAAGTATGTAGTTACATCTTCAGTATCTCAAGCTTGCATTTTCTCCCCTTGGGTCAGGTGGTGGGTGTCTCATATGTAAATATACAGGACAAATACAAAGAACTATTTCACAGAGCTTAGGTAGGATCCAGACTTAATTTTACACTTGTGAGTATGGCTACTTACAGTTGTGAGTATGGCTACTCTCTTATGCTTTTTATTAAAATAATTGCTAAATTATTAGTAGGTACTCTCAGTGAGTTGTTCTACACCATTTTTTTCTCAGATATTATTTGCTTTCAGGTACATGTTCCATTACTTTAATTACTGACTTGAAATCTCTAGTTTCTCATTGGTCAGTTTAAGAACAAGGAGAAACATGCAGGATATTATGCATCTACAATACAATATGAACAAGATACTCGACAAATGTATTTTCTATCTAAGATGCAATATGCTGATATTTCCCTAAGAATTTAGACCATATATTGGTAAATGCATCTAAGATCTTATCCAAATAAGCCAGACGACTTAACTATTATAATTAGACTCAACATATTTTCCACCTGTTAGTACTTACTGTGTATATAAATGTATATACATATTGTATGGATATACATATACATACTGTTCTTTTGACCTTTTCTGGCAAGTCAGAAGAACTGTGCTGCTGTCAGTTTTGCTTACAACTCTACACAAAACTGAAAAATTTGACCAAAGCGCTTAATGTGGCCCAAAGCATGTGAAAAAATGCAGGGCCAGGCTTTGTTCCACTGGTGTAATTCTGCTATGTGTCAGTAATTCCATTTGAGTTAACGTCACAGTTGCTCCAAGGCCTGTGACTGCCAAGCTGCATATAGTATACTTATTTTAGTTTCTCAACAGAGTATCAGTAGAGTACTTACTTGTTGAGAATATGAGGTATAATGGAACTTGAAATTGCCTGTGGGATATCTTGCAAGTTGAACTGCTCCTATGTTTACATATTTTAAATAAAACAAAACTAATGCACCCATGAATGCTGGGAGTTGCTGAACTCTCATGTACTTTAAAGGTAATATTCCCCAAGCCTCAAAAGCAATGGAAAATTCATATTTGAGAAGTACCAGACTGTAAAGACAATTAAAAAAAAAAAAAAACTGACCCAAAATGGAACTTTAGCTTTTCTTTTATCATCTTTATCTATCTTCCACACATTTCCAGACAGAACTCAATTTATTTGTGTTTCATTGATCTACCTCAAAAGCTAGAGCCTTTACATATACTCTCAGTGATTACTACAACCCCTCACTATGTGGTGGAGTGGTGCCTATGTAAATGTGCAGATTTAAGGAAGTGTCATGTATTCCTTGTCCTTACTGAGGAAGTGTGTGGTTCTGGTTATTCTGGGGTTTGGTAGCCTCTCGATTTTCAAACAGAAGCAGACATTGTAAGGTCACATATTTCATACAGAGTCAGGAAAGAATGCGAGGACCTTTGTGTTATCCTTTCATCTCCTGCAAGAACCGCAAATACAAGGACAAGGGAGTTAGATTTTCAGAGCATCCTTACTGACTTCTTCTAGTTTTTATCTAGGAAGGTGGGCTTCCCACAGAGCTTAATTTTGAGAACCGAGTCAAATTCAGTTTCAAACAGAATATTGGATTCCTACTAATTACCACTGCTATTTTCTGCTGTATCATATTTATGATCTTGCTTGGGTTTCTTTCAGTAACTCATTGAGAAACAAGGCCACATGTCTGCCAGGTATTGGTTCAATCTCTTATTGGTGAGAAAGATGTATGTAGTGGGGCTCTTGTTTAAAGAGTTGGTGTTTTATAAACACCATTAAGTGTAATTGAAATGTTGAGGTCAATGCTGTGCACATGATGCATGACAAGTAGTGAGCATTATGGCAGTCTGACTCTCAGGTAAGCTTGTTCCTCTGATAGGTTAGCTTACTGAAAAGACCAATTTACTAGAAGACCATTGCTGATGTCTACAGCATTTATCTGGAGCTTTAAACAGACTTTTAAGAATACTGAATTCAGACAAAGGAATCTGCTGAAGATAAGGACTGGGACTGGATTTGGAATTGTATAAGAAGACAGCATAGATAACAAAGGACATGTATGATATACTTGTAATGGACTGCTGAGAGGGTGCTCTGCAGCATTTTTCATTGGCTGCCATTTCCCATACAGTGAAAACTTCATGTCCAGATATACCATGTTTCTTCCAGTCAAGCAATAAAAATACTTGTTTGGAAAGATGTTTAGTAGCCTTATATTCAATGAGAGACAATAGAAACGATTGTTTGTAGCCGATAGCTGCTATATGAGAATACCTACATATTACAGCCTATACTGACGGAGGTAGTTTTTCTGCAGAAAGGAATACTTCACGAGGGTGGCAAGCTACAAACTGTTCTATTAAAGTGTTACTAAGCTGAAGAACATTAGTAAACATTGAAACACTTCTGCTGGTTTTGCCATTACTAGTTGTATCTTCTGCTATTTTGCTATGTTTGCAGTGATGAATGCTGGTGAGAGAGGAAATGGTGTTTTTCAGTAGCTTTTATGGTGTCTAAACCTCAATGCATTTTTTTTAAGATCTCACTCCTCACATCCTATTTGGGGTGCAAGCACTGAAAGTAGGCAATAAGGATAGTGGAATGGCTGCTGGTAGGAGATGGAGGCTGCCTCCTGTTCTCTACAACTTCATCTGGCAGTGTTAGAATACGTCAAGGAACTCAGCTTAAGGCTATCTGTATCATACGATTCTTACTTGGGAAGAGCTTTATCTTGGAGCAAAGAAGATAAACAATCTTGGCCATTCTTTTGACAATCTGTGCCAAGGACATTAGACATTTACATCATCATTCATATACAATTGTTTTTGTTAACACTATGGTTTCAGATAGGGAAACCACTGGATTGCTGAATGCACATTTATTGTCTATACAGCCTGTCCCTGCATGAAAGTTCTTTCCAGTTTCACAGATAAAAGCAGCACAACACTTAGGACACTGCTATCTGTACTGCTACACTGAGTTGAATCACTGAGGTTATAATTCACAAGATTTTTTTTTTTTAGAAATGTGTGAAAAATCACAGCATAAGAATTTGTGGAAAGGCTCTATTAACAAGACGGTTACAAAGTGTCTGTGAATTTTGATCTTAACAAATCAATTTTTTGTTACTTTTTGACAGGATCAAGTGTCAAAATGTACCAGCAACATACCTTCAGTAAAGGCATGGGAGATGCTCATGAAAGCATGAGTCTGAGACAGACATCTCCAAATAAAAATTCCCATTTTGGTTGTGATTTTTTTCCCAGTACTCCACGGAAACTGGTTTTCAAAATTCCATACAGTACCATGCTTTGTTGATATCCTTACTTTGGGATCATCTAAGAAAGAAACTTCTGAGCAGTTTTCAGAAATTTGGAGCTATATGGCATTCACCTGAGACTAGATCAGATAAACTCAACTCATAATGCCCTGGAGCAAAAATCCAAACATTAGGCTTGTACATTTTTTGATTCCTCAATTTTTTCCAGGTTTCTACTTCAAATTACAAAAGAAAAATGCTGAAGTTCTCTCCTAAAGCTCTCTAACACTGAAGTTCTATGGATACCACTGCAAAAAAATAGGCAGAAGCACTGCAAAAATAGGCAGAAGCATTCAAAAATAGTAAGAAGTTACTGAGATACAATTCTATCCTTTCTAATGATAAACCAAGAATTTTGGTGATTATCTGTGACATTTTGACATGTGACATTGGAGCTGTTCTCAGCTTTGCCCAACTTAGGTGGGCCTGAAGCACTGAAAGCCTACTATGCAATAGCATTGACGCTGAGTGAAAATGTACAGAAGCAGACACAGAAGCATTCACCAGTGGAATAAAAGAAACAACAAAAAAAATACTAACCAAGCCTGTAATTATGGCTGTAGTAGCTTGTTTGTGGTTTGTGTGGAGTCAAATACAGTGCTAAAGAGTCTCTCTCTCCCATGAGTAATTAACTGTTCCCTTTGTACCCCTCATGCTATTGAATGTTATACCAAATACTGATAATTTGTTGCAGGCTTACTTTCAAGCCAAGAAAATCCATCATGAATGTGCTGTGCTGGTTGCTATGGCAAAACAGACTCAAGTCTTAAAAATGACTCTCAAAGTTCCAATAGCAATGTAGGCTCATGCAGGCATGAAGGGGATGCCTGATTAAGGAAACCATCTGGTGAGCTCAACCATTTTAACCTATAAATTCCTAATGAAATGCCTTTACAGAGGGCTATCCTGAAAATGATTAGCCAATTGCTTTAGCTATGTTAAAAGCAGCACATCCAGCCGCCTTAGCCAAAAGTTACATCTACCAACTCAGAATTACTGCAAACATACAAAAAGTGATAAACAACATTATTTCTCAAGATACAGTGAGTCACTTTATTTTCTAGAGAACAACTGAAAAATTATTTAAACCCCATGATCTAAGATCTCTATCAATTCTAAACTATTCATAGGCTTCTTTCGGGGGGAACCCCCCAACTTCCTGGTAGTGGTCTTACTTGAAATGACTTACAAATTTAATGTCATTGCAAACATCTGCTGTAACATTCCCTATCCTCCAGCAACTGTGACTCATAGGGTGGTGTATTTAAAACTGGAGTGCTTTCACCTCTTGGACTCAGGATTTAACCAAAACCAGCTGCATCTGAGCCTTCAACATTGCCCTGTGGTAAGCGGAATCAGATTATGTTGAGGCCTTACCAATGGCCTTCCCAATAAAACTGAGTTTTCCTGCAAAACAATTACCATTTTAAATTATAAGGTTCTGAACACTTATGATCAAATAAAATTTAAAAAAAACAAAACAAAACAAAAACAAACAAAAACCCCCAACACATCAAACAAACAAAAGTAATAGGGGAAAAAAATGGGTGAAGATTGTAAACACAAGTTTCCACCCACAGCATCCTCAGAGCACAGCCTTTTAACATGGGAGACATTTTCCCCTCAGAAAACCCCTATGGCCTCAGCCACCCAGTGCACAGCCCCTTGTGGGCTCTCAGGGCTCTCCCATCTGGGAAGGCATACCTGCTCTTTACTCTTCCCTCCCAGGCTTTCAGCTCAGCTTCGTCACACCTTCGCCTGACCCTTCGCTTCTGGAACCTTCCCTCAGCTGTGCATGCTCAGGTGCTCGCAGGGAAACCCCGCCTCTCTCTAGGCCTGCAGCCTGCACAAGAGGCAACTGCCATGGGAAGGAGGAGGTAATTTTCCATTCTACTGCTCTGCTGCCCGCTTTTAAGTATTTAAGGCAAAATGCTACAAAATGCACGCTAAATTGCAGGCAAGTGGACAAAATGTGTACTGTCTCTTGTATTATGAAAAACTTGTGTGGGGAGATGGGTTGACACAGCTTGCCAGACATTGTCTTTTGTGACATGGCATTTGTGCAAATGCAGTGAAAGCTTGGATGGTGAGTTTCATGGGGAAACGAGCTGAGGTACTATTAGTGTTAAAATCCGTCTACTGTTCTGTATGTCAGGAGGATTTATGTTTTGTCAGAAAACAGGGAGCTGCCTGAACATGGGTTTCCTTTACCAGCTATCGGGGGAAGTTCCTGATTCCTGAAGGTGAGTGGGGCTCTCCCATGTCAGCAGGCCAAAAAAGCCATGCTCTGAAATCTCCCTGCAGCCAAGGCTCTCTGGTTTATCTCTCAGATGCCTCCTTTGCATTCAGTGATCACTCTGTGATCCGTAATGCCTGTGGTCAGTCTGCCAGAGCTCCATGAAGCAGTGACTCAGAGTGGGCATTTGCTGTAAGTGATTCAAGGGGTGTGTGGTGGGACTGGGTGCACCCTGACTCATTGGTTATCACATGCAGTGAAGTGGGAATGGCATGCAAGCATTAAGCAATACTGAAGTTTTTTTTATACCAAAGTATAAATGTCTGTCAGTGATGCTGGCCTGTGTGAACCCGATGGAGTTTGTTTCAGGCCTGGGTCTTTTTTCTGTCTCAGTGCTGTATATGTGCCACTGCCTGCAGCACTTTTGTTTGTTCTCCTCTATGAGCATGATAACCTGACTGTTTTTTAGCACCAAATTTTACTACTTTAGTTTTAAAATCTGTCATGAATAATGAGAATATTGAGATGTCTCAAAAAAAAAAAAAAAACCCAAAACCTAAACAAACTTGGTAAACATTGGGTACCTGCTGTTAGAAAACAAGCTATAACAGATATCAAAGATCATGTTGTCTTTACAGCTGTCCATACTTGCATGTGAATGAATGTATGCCTCCCACAGCCCTGTTTCCTCAGTTTAATTTGAACCTAAATCTTCTTTACTTGTAGCATGTAGTTTTGGAACTTCTTGTTGAAGCACATCAAAATAATCAAAAAAATAATAAAACCCAAAGGTTATTTCTGTAGATAGAGTGTATTAAACTGAATTCAGCTATGGGATTGATTTAGTTTGTTTTGATTATTCAGACTTTAGTCTTAATTTTCCTTAAATTCTTTGCTGTAATTTATTCAAAAGTATATATGCGCTGCTTTAAAATCCATTTACCAGTGAGGTGTCAAAAAGCATCATCTTCTTGATGCAATTTAATCTATCATGCTAAGAAGATACATTCAGTTCATATGTTCTAGCCCAATAGCTGGAAATTAAATAATAGGTTTTATTTTTTGAAAATGTTTTTTTGACTTGCAGATCAGTAACAATTCTGTGGGGTTGGAGTCTGTTTGCTTTTAATTTTTTTTAGATGCAAGTATTACTGATTTAAATCTTAGACAGTCAACAGGCACTTTACTGTCTCTGGAATCCAGGATTCTGAGTAGGTTAATAATCTCCAGCATCACTTTTATATCAAGGAATCCAACAAAATTTAAAATGTTTACTCTTAGCTGTGTTTCCAGGACTTTAACTACGCAATCAATAGATAGAGTATGTTTACATACTGCTAGCAGTCAGTGAGTCACTGTTTAGTATTTGCATTCAGTGACGATGATGTTAATACCAGATTGTGATATCTCTGCAAGTTCCATACTGGTTTTTTTACACTGCAGGTCTAACAGCCAAGTATATCTCATCTTGTACCTATTGTATCTAGAGAATCTTACAGGGTATTTGTATAGATTTTGCATAGATTTATATAAATTTTTTTAAGGGACCAAAGGAATCCTTTGAAGCAAAGCAGATGTGGAGAAAATGGCTGCTTGAAATCTTTTGGCTGTATTTCTTTGGGGCAATTGCTGAACTTGGAGAGGAGAGCTTTCAGAGTAAAGTGTTGCCTATCTGAAACAGGAACTAATTAAAAGGAGTTTTGACACTGTCCTACATAACATCCTTGTCTCTAAATTGGAGAGACGTGGATAGGAAAGATGCACCACTCGATGGATAAGGAATTGGCTGTATGGCCACACTCAGAGTTATGTCAATGGCTTGATGTCAAAGTGGCGATTAGTAACAAGTGGCGTTCCTCAGGGGTCAGTACTGAAGCTGGTATTGTCTAACATCTTTGTTGGCGACATGGACGGTGGGATTGAGTGCACCCTCAACAAGTTTGCCAACAGCACCAAGCTGTCTGCTATGGTCAACACACCGGAGGGAAGGGATGCCATCCAGAGGGACCTAAACAGGCTTGAGAGATGGGCCCATGCCAACCTCATAAAGTTCAACAAGGCCAATTGCAAGGTCCTCCATGTGGGTCAGGGCAATCCCAACCACAAATACAGGCTGGGTGGAGAATGGATTGAGACCACCTCCGAGGAGAGGGACTTAGTGTTGGTGGATATGAAGCTCAACATGAGCCAGCAATATGCGCTCGCAGCCCAGAAAGTCAACCGTATCCTGGGCCACATCAAAAGAAGCGGCCAACAGGTTGAGGGAGGTGATTCTGCCCCTCTGCTCTGGTGACCCCACCTGGAGTACTGCATCCAGCTTTGGGGCCCCCAACACGAGGACATAGACATGTGGGAGTGAGTCCAGAGGAGGGCCATGAAGATGATTAGAGGGCTGGAGCACGTCTCCTATGAAGACAGGATGAGAAAGTTGAGGTTGTTCAGCCTGGAGAAGAGAAGGCTCCAAGGAGACCTTATAGCAGCTGTTCAGTACCTAAAGGGGCCTACAGGAAATATGGGGAGGGACTCTTTGTCAGGGAGTGTAGTGATAGGACAAGGGGTAATGGTTTTAAACTGAAAGAGGGTAGATTTAGATTAGATATTAGGAAGAAATTCTTTACTGTGAGGGTGGTGAGACACTGGAACAGGTTGCCCAGGAAAGTTGTGGATGCCCCACCCCTGGAAGTGTTAAAGGCCAGGTTGGATGGGGTTTTGAGCAACCTGATCTAGTGGAATGAGTTCACGCGCACAGCAGGTGGGTTGGAACTAGATGATCTCTAAGGTCCCTTCCAACTCTAACCATTCTATGTTTCTATGAATTCCTTTTTTTGGACACTTCTAACAGGCCTTGCAAGTTAATTCAGACTCTTTGGATCCAAGCCAGTTCTCTCCTTCCCGTTTTATATGTATATTGCTAATTATCAGCCATTATTTAGTAACTGGTATGAGATTTGTGAGGATAAAACCTTTGTTTTCTTCTACAACACAACAGAAAGTTTATATTTGGGGTTCATTCTCTGTAAGCGGGATTAAAAAAATCACAGTGTATCTTCAATTTTTTTTCTGAATTTCAGTCCATCATGTCTCTTATTCCTTCATGCTTTCGTATATTTCATTTGTATTTCCTTGCTATTACAAAGGCTATAAAAGTAATGCTAGAAGATGAATAAAAAAATGTAAGAAACAAATAATTGTTAAGTTTGGAAGGGCTCCAACTCTCCTTCTCAGGTAGGGTCATCTAGAGCTGGTTGCCCGGGACCGTGTCCAGATGGCTTCTGAATGTGTCCAAGGATGGAAAGTCTACCACTTCTCTGGGCAACCTATTCCAGTGCTCACTCACCCTCATGGTAAAGAAGTGTTTCCTTACATTTAGATGGACCTTCCTGTTCTTCAGTTTGTGCCCATTGCCTCTTGTCCTGTCACTAGGCACCACTGAAAAGAGCCTGGCTCCAATCTTCTTAACACCCTCTCTTCAGGTATTTCTATACATTGGTAGGATCTCCCCTTAGCTTTCCCTTCTCTAGGGTAAACAGGCCCAGCTTTCTCAATCTCTCATCATATGTGAGATGCTCCAATCCCGTAACTATCTTTGTGGCCCATTGTTGAACTCTCTCCAATATGACAATGTCTCTCTTGTACTGGGGAGCCCAGAACTGGACACAGCCCTCCAGGTGTGACCTCACCAGTGCTGAATAGAGGACAATGACCACCTCCTTTGACCTGTTGGCAATATGCAGGCCAGAATATCATTAGCCTTCTTTGCCATAATAGTGCAATCCTGGCTCATGTTCGTCTTGGTGTCCCACTAGGACCTCCAGGTCATTTTTGCAAAACTGCTTTCCAGCTGGGTGGCCACCACCACCTACTGGTGCGTGTGGTTTTTCCTCCCCAGGTACAGAACTTTGAACTTGCCCTTGTTGAACTGCATGAGGTTCCTATCAGCTCACTTCTCTAGGCTGTCCAGGTCCCTCTGGATGGCAGCACAATCCTCTGGTATATCAGCCGTTTCTCCTAGTTTTGTGTCATCTGCCCCATCATTCAGATCATTAATGAAGATATTAAACAGGACTGGACCTAGTACTGACCCATGGGGTACACTGCTAGATCCTGGCCTCAAACTAGACTTTGTGCCAACTTCATCAGCTTGACTATGAGAATCTTATGAGAGGTAGTGTGAAAAGCCTTACTGAAGTCTAGGTAGACAATATCCACTGTTCTTCCCCCGCCTACCAAGCCAGTAATTTAATCATAGATTGTTACCAAGTTAGTCAAGTATGGCTTCTCACTGATGAATCTATGCTGACTACTCCTGATGACTTCCTTGTCCTTCAAGTGGTTTCCAGGATTAGTTGTTCCACCATCTTCCCAGGTACTGAGGTGAGGCTGATGGGCCTCTAGTTTCCTGGGAGTTTCCCTTAAAAGAACTACCAAGATCTCATTTTTTATATTAAGTGTTCCAATAGGTTTGAAACCTTCAGTTTTCTACTAGAAAAAACTAACCCCTAAAAATCTCTTTCTGTGGCTTAGTGGAGTAATTGTGTTTTGATTCCTTAAGTATTGCTTAAAATACTAGCATCTCCAACATTCAAAACATTTCAGGAATTATGTTAAGTTGCTCTGATTTCCTCGCATGCCTCTCTCAATTGTCTGTGTATTCTTCAGTAAGGTAACAAAAGTACTTCCTTAAAGCAAATCACTACCATTAGTTAGTAACCACTAAAAAACTGATTGATTTTATTCTAGTGATCTTTCTTTCCTGCTCTCTGAGGACATGACTTCTGGCCAAGATCCCAGCAGTCCTCCCTCAGCTCTCTCCTCCCCTCATCTCTTTCATGTGCTGAGGCCTCCCTTATTTCTGGAGTCTTCAAAAATATTAAATGCTCTCTGCTATCGCCTACTGCCTAAGTGCTCTGCTCAAATGCCAGGCAGAAGGACTGCAATTGCTGGGAGGCTAGCAATTAGGAAAAAAGTTGATGTCTCTAGTCCAAGGCAGAGAAACTTTTAAGCCAGTCAGAGATGGTAAACAGCGTTCTGTTGAAGGTTGAGACCTAGAGGTCTCCTTCAGAGCTTAGGCTGGATTCTTGGCTTTGAAATCATGGGAGGCAGAGGTTCTTTCTTTTTTAACATGAGCTTTTCCTGCAAGGCCTAAAATGCTATGACTAACTTGCAAGGTCTGCTTTTTCTGCCTTCCCCTGAGTTGCACAGCAAGGGGACTTGAACTTTAGGGTAGGGAGCATTCAATAAGCTCTTGTATTCCCCACTTACTAACTCCCACTACAACCAGCACTGTACTTCTATACTTCCTATGGTTAACACTGTTCTGCCAAGCAGAAAGAAACTTATTTGTGCCAACCCAAAGATGAGAATATCAGTAGAGGAAAAGATAGCACTGGAGCTGTATCTGGTTTTACTGACTGTTTGACTGACAAGACTTTATGGCAGGACCTGTGTCTCTCAGGGTACCCTTAACAACCATTCACCAGCACAAACCCACTACTTGCTCTGCAGCAGCCTGTACTATTGAAAACTAGATACGGCTCTACAGTTTTATTCACCTTTAAACTCTGTCACTCTGAGTGACTGGCTGCTTTATCAATGCCAAAAGCAAGTGCTAATCAAGCAGCTATCTTCGAGTGGTCTGATTCTGTCACCTACTCCATGTAGCTTTGGATTGCCTCTGCTGTGTAGGCCTCTGTGTAGCCTGAAGAGGCATCACAGGGCTGCGGCCATTTTTCCTGAGAACAAATTTATGCTGCTAGAAAATAATTCCCACATCTTCATATGTGGTAACAACATCTATGAATGGTGGCCTATTATCGTGTTTCTTTGCGGTTAGTTTATAACAAAAGGTTGGGGTTAGTTTAGGGGGTTATTTATAACAAAATACTTGTTATTTGGTTAGTTTATAACAGAAGGTTGACATAATCAGAGCACTGTGCAATTTATAAACCTGTAATGGATGGAAAGTAATTTGGTGTGCACTGCCCTCTCTGAGAAGCATCACCTCTGAAGAGGATGTAGTACTGTACAGCTGCTTCCTCTCTGTGAAAGGAACCCCCTAAAATTCCAGGAGTAGGAGGTCTGATACACCAAACAAGGAGGTAATTTGGAAAAAAAAGTCCTTTCATTAAGCATAGCAAATACATACGATGTAAACAGGCAAGATACATGTTAAATCTTCTGGTCTATTGAGTACAAGATAAATAGGTAATTAAAATGGCACTTAGTGACCCTTCAGATTCACATTAGCTAATGTGTTTGGGGATCTTAATTTCTGCTTGAAAAGCTCGGACAGGACTTTCCCTTAACAAGCAGCCTAGGAGAGGAATATCACTCTGTGTCATGGTAATTCATGTGAAAATGCTATCTTCAGAAATTTGGAGTGAAAATATGTAGATGACCGCCCACGTACCTAATCATATATTTCTGTGAGCAAAAGTCAAAATGATTTGGTAAATGGTGTAATAGCATACAATAGATAAATCGTGTAATAGCAAAATTTTCTCTTATCTGGCCAGAGGCAAAAGTTTCTCAGTTTCCCTCTGTGTGGGAAATCCGTTTTATCGTACAGAGAATCCGTGTGCCTTGGCAGTTCTGCAGTTTAAACTTGATTGCCCACCCAGAACTCCCTATTGTAATCCTCAGGTAGACTTGGCTGCTTCTGCATGCACTCCACTGTCCCTTAATTGATTAATATTGCTTCATTTATAAAGTTCCATAAGCAGAGGTGACATTTGTATGGTTGCATTCGGATGGTGTTTGAAATATTGCTGAGTACAGAATGGCTGTCAGATTTGACAGCACAGTAACAGCATTACCCATATTTTATATGCAATTGTGCAAAGTGATTTGGGCATTTCTGAGTTTGAAAGCCAAAAAGTTCTTCTTCAATCCACATACAAATTAATTATTTAGGAAAAAAGGTTTGCAAATTTTCACTTGTGGCTTTATATGTAGCAGGAAAAAATTGGACCTGACATACACAGACAAGGTCCACTGCTTCATAGGAATCATTCTCTGGATTTACACAGGTGTAGCCCAACAACATTAATCTACTTGATAATATATATTTATGCATATTGCTATATTATATTTGTTGATGTAAGAACTGCACAAACATGACTGGTACATTCCTGATGAGTGGTAAGCAAGAGGTTACTGTGTACATTATTGGCAGTTAAAGAGCAGGTGTGCCTAGTAGTAGGTGCTTGGATTTTATTGAATTCCTGCTTATACTTGAGCGATTAAGTTATTTGTAGAAATCTCATCGCCGGATCATTGAATCTGCCCACAGTGAATTTACCTTATTTAATTTAAATTTATCCACTACTAATCAGGTGGTAAAAGGAAACAGCTGGGGAGGAAAATAAAATCTTTTTTATTTTGCTTTAATTATTTTTTTAAGAAAAGCAAATACACAATTTCAGTGAAAGTCATCTTTTCCTGTTTTTTAAGATTAGAGATATTTAGTGTGATCTAGTATTTTGATTTTCACAAAAGTCTTCTTAATATTCCGATGTTTCTTTATCTGGCATTTTATAAAGAAAACTTAAGAGCAATGAACCAAGGCTTGTTTTACATCCAAATTCAAGTTTTGGAGTCACTATCCCTTCACTATTGGACTCTTGGACCCAGATAGAACTTCGAAAAGAGGATGCAGCTTCTCAAGTCTGAGGCAGCATGGAGCGGCTGGGGCTGGGGCACTTGGTCTTCTGGCCTGCTGTGATGAGAGCTGTGATGTTATTGAGGAGCTGTGCCTCCAAGTGGAAGAGCTATGGGAGGAGGTCAGTGAGCTGCAGAATCTGAAAGGTTGAGAAAATGATCAGCCAGCACTGGGTGACCCTGCAGCTTCATGAACCTCAACCTTCAACTGTAGCAAAGAGGTGGGAAGAGCCTGCACCTATGAATTTGGAAGGTGGAAACTCCCATCATGGCAAAGGCTAGAAGCTGGTGATGTCTCACGCCGGGAGGAAGGCGCCAGCCCCCACATCATGACTTGCAGTTACAGTACAGGTTCACTGCCCTCATAGCCGATAAGGAGCTGGGAGTGCAATCAAATGGAGCATCTCCAGTAGTTGACCCTGAGCCACTTGGGACCACCAGAAGGAAGTGGCAAGCGATCATGGTTGGAGACTCCCTACTGCAGGGGATAAAGGTCTCCATCTGCTGGACTTATTTATCATTTAGGGAGGTTTGCTGCTTGCTGGATGCTCAAAACTGGGACATTGTAGAGAAGCCACCAAGGCTTGCCTCCTCACAGTCCGCCTACTGCGCCCTGCTTCTCCTCCATGTAGGTGCCAAAGATACTGCCCGGGCGTGACCTGGGAAGTCTCAGGTGTGACTGAACGGCACTGGGGCAGTGATCAAGTACATGGGGATGTAGGTGGTATTCTTCTTGATTCTTCCACTGAAGGGAAGGGTCTGAGGAGGACTCAATGGGTCCTGTCTGTTAAGAACTAGTTGCACAGCTGGTGTTGGCAGAAGGACTTCAGTTTCTATGACCATGGAATCCTTTTTGAGGGTCCACAGCTGCTTGTAAGAGATGGGATCCAGCTGACTGAATGGGGCAAAACTATCTTTGCCAACAAGCTGGTGAATTTGGTAGGCAGAAATTTAAACTAGAAACAATGGGGAATTTTTTTCTTCAAAAATCAACTAAGGAAGTTAGGGAGAGGGTAGGCAAGCCAAGGGCCCAGGTGGTGGGAATTGAAGGGGCATATCAATCAACAAAACAGAGCTGCAGTGGAATCTCAAGCTTAGACATGTGAAGAAGAAAGCACCTACAGAGGAGTCTTATGGTAAGAGTGGTCTTGCCTGTTCTGAGGAATCTGCCTCTACACTGATGAATGCAGCGTGGGGAACAAGCAGAAGTTAGAATTCTGAGTGTAGTTACAGGGCTGTCACCTCACTGGGATAATGAAGACATGGTGGGTCATGTGGAGGAATCCATGAAGGCAAAATCCAGCTGTTGATGCATGTAATTTCTCTCATTAATCCAATACCTTCTCAAAATGAATATCATCCAGTGTGATTTCCCACTGCTGTAAAAGGAGAGCTAAGGTTATAGCAAAGATAGGACAAATAGTGATGATTAAGGAGGAAGTGGCAAACTTAAGAAATAAATTATCAGAATTTGCCAAAAGTAATGTAAAGAGAATGACCTTACTTAAGCTTTTTTCCTCTGTTTACATGTAGATATTTCTATTTTTAAAAAGTTTAGCAACATCTTTAAAATACTATAATGAATGAGACAACACAATTTAGAGTTTAAAAAATAATGAAAACTCTTCCAACCACACAGAAAAAAAACAACCAATAACAAACCAAAATTAAATGCCACCACAAGTGAAAGATTCTTAGGCTAGAATGCTAACAAACAATGGGAAAATAAGTACTCCAGAATGTAAGTGTAAATGGTGTGCTTTGATATCTAGTAATGTTAAAAACAAAAACAGGAGTGGGATGGTTACTTCACTACTGAGGTCTGATTGAATTTAAAATAAACACTTTAATATATTTTTTATCATAAACAATAATAGTGTTTTAATGGTGTTATATTGAGGAAATGCCTTGTCACTGTGTGCTCTGAATAGATCATAATCAGTTGCTGACTGGTTATTTTCTTTGATGCTCATTTATAGTGAGGTGTTAGCCTTATTTAAAAAAAATAAAAATCTTCTCCCTTGCATCCCTAGGCTGCAGATGAAAAATAAAATTTGTATCTAATTTAAAGTATTACTTAGAAAAAAACCTTGTCATCATAACTGTGAGACCCTAAACAAATCTTAGAAATATGGTGTGCTTAAATACCTGAATGCAAAATTTGAAGTCACAATATGCTTTTGGGAAAAAAATAATAGAAGGAATATAAATCCTTTTTTCAAAAACAAATGCTAGAAAGATATTTAATGAGTTGTCTACTGACAAAGTATCTTGGTATTCTTTTTATTCCAGAATGGTCAGTCAGCCTTAAGGAAAGGAAGGCAACGTTTCAATTTATTGACTTTATATCTGCTTGTGAATTAAAATGGTTTTATAGGGTGACTGTTAATCCCATTTGGAATGAGATAGGAAGTCACAGTCATCCAGACAGTATGGCAGCTATATTCTGGAAATTCCTTTTCAATTTCTGTTTCTGAGAAAGCATCATTTTTCAGGGAGGATGTGTGTATGATTAGTTGTAGAATACAGATGCTATCCCATTTAGTATAGAGTCGGAGAGTGCCCCAAGAAGCTAATATATACTTCTAGGCCATTAGTCAGATAGAAACAATACTATTTGAATTGCAGATGCAATTATGTTACTTAAGCAAACCGTATTCATTAACTGAGTTTCATGTCTGTTTTTTTCAGTGCCTGAAAAATTTGTTAGAGAGTACCAAAAGGATTTTTACAGAACTCAACTAAAACCTGCTTTTGAGCCACCATAGTAGTTGTTGAAGCCAATATATACTTTAAAAAGAAAGCCCTGTTATCTTTTCTTTCTCACTTTTCACAAACTGGACTATAGAACTACCACAGGTAATTTGTTAGATTCTTGGATAAAAATCAAAGAGAATAGTAGTGTAATGCTATCTAGCTAGAATGAAGTATGTTCTAGACAATTGGATAGTACTGAGTAATCAAGACCTGTACGTCTATAATATGGTGTACATAATATCATGCAGGAGATAGGAAGTTTCTGTGTTAGGATTTTTCACAGTTTGAGCAAGTCTTCCATGATACCTGGCTAGATTCCAAACAACTTCTCTTAAATTTTTAATATCTGGTCTTACGTAGTTTTGTAATTGTTCATAAATTAAGGCTTTTGTTACACGATGTAGACTGCATTAAGAATGTCAGCTAGAAATATGGCTTTGTTTTTTTAAAAAGAGTATGTTAGTAGTCTCATTGGTGAGTCACCTCTTTTCATGATTTCAAGATCTTAAAAGCAACACTAGGTATCTGGAGCTGATATTGAGACAGGGTTTTAACCTCTCCCCCATGTGTTTATTTCTATTGCTTTAACTGATAGTAACTGTTATGTAATCTTGATGATAAGATTCTTTAATTTTCCCTAACCAGCCTGGACATCTAGCCTGCAAAGCCTGATTTAATGTACAGAAAAAATGAAAATACAAGAACTGTACTTGCTTTTATAGTGATAAAGTTTTATGGATAAACGCTTGCTGTGTGTAGAGTTTGAGTGAGCCCTCTATGTGGCTTGCTTTCATGGAAAATGGGAATGGGCCATCCCCTGCCAAGCAATACAGGAGATCAACAAATACTCTGCTCATTTATCAGAGCTGGAAATGCAGGAGAAAGAATTTACAACAAGAAACTCCCAAACGTAGGCCAATGAGCAGTCTTACTGCATCTAAAGAGACGGGTCGTGGATGTCCGTTACCACTATTCTCAGTGTGTACCATGTGCATGGAATAAATGGGGAAAGCTTAGTTTGAATCAAGCAAGATGCTCTGCATTCTTACTTAGCATTAAAGAAAAAAAAAAAGGCAGTTTACAGCTTCTGAAAAATGTAGACTGCAGACTTCCTTCAGCTAGTAAGAATTGTGCTATTACCTATTGACTTGAAACCATTTTGATGTTAACTTCAGCTCAGCTGAACAGGATTTTAATTGTAAATAGTATTTCGAAATAATAAAAGTAACAATATTCTGCTATTCCTGTTTGTGGTTTAATAGGGCAAATAATCTACACCAGTATCTTATTTTCTGTGAGATGGCAGTTTGGGAATAATGAAAAGAATGCAGGAAAAGATAGAAAAGATCATTTTTTCCAATTACTGTAATTACCCCTGATAGACGAGCAGAATGACTGTTCATAGTGTCAAGCAATGCCAGGCAATCTGTTTTGGGGCATGGAATAACTTGTTTTTGACTGATGAGAACATTTGTCATTTGCAGTTGCCAGACTGTACATATGTTGGCATTAGATAAATTCTCAGTATGCTTCTTGAATATCTTCTGCCTACCAAACGATTTGTGGCCAAAAGCTAATCTGAGGAACTCCAGTCTTCTCTAAGAAGTTAATGAGAAAGAGAGTTCTGTTCCCTCCTTAGTCTGTGGGAATACAAATCCACATCTCTTACATTTCACCAGGGTGTACTGCTCACCATTGGGCTGCCTCCTAGCCTGTGCAGCAATACTCCTATTTCCTGCCTAATTGGTGCTGTGACACTGTGCAGCAAGACTCATGGAAGAAGAAATAAAGCAAATCAAAAGGAGCGCAGTCCTGTAGCTTCCTGGGATAGGGCACTCATATGGGAGGTGCAAAGATCTATATATTCAGCCCTGCAAAATTCCAGTTCAGGAATTTTATATTATGCTGCCATTCAAAACCAGGAGTAATTATGGAATTTGTACCTGTGTCATCAGCATTATTATAATTTCACACATACTTGGATGCAGTTTAAAAAGGATTAATTCTATGTCCTAGTGGACTTCGCATAACAGCAGGCTAGGGAGGTTCGTCAGCAAGATTCATGGGAGGTTGTGGCCGTATTCCTTAATTTGTTGCAGTCCTTTGCAAGAGCAGAAGTACCAAATACTTGCTGATCTCAATGCTTAAAACCTGAAACAAATACCTTGAAAGATGTGTTTCCAGGCATTATTTTTTCACTGTGGATAATTCTGAATGGAAGCACTGTTTACTTCTCTGTGTGTATCTTTGTCACCGATGCTTAGCTCACGAAATTGAAACTTCAGATTTCTGAGAGCTATGTTGTAAGAAATTACTTCTGTAATTAAATCAGTGTAGTTATGTTGGTGGTATTTCTGTCACAGCAGATTTTACTGACTAACAAAAACAAAGGGAAAACTTATTCCTGATAGTTACGTGTAATACATTATCTTGTTCTGTGTTATTTAAATAGTCCCTCTGTGATGTCTGTGACTTCTACCTGTAACAAGTCAGGGCAGGCATCACATGCAAAAGTGTGGTAGAAAGTTGTCTTCCTGTAATTTTCTTTACCTTTTCATTCAAGATCAGAGATGTTGCTGCCTTCTACAGCTCACTTGCTGGGCTCTTTCTGCATGCTCACATAGCTTCTAATTTTTTCATGGTTTTTAATTGTAACTTCTTTGAGTGGCAGTAGAGTTCCTGCCCTTTTGGAATTGCCATTGCGTTGCTGCTCCAGGCATGTCATGATTCTAGAAAGCAAACCCCCATGCTTGCTTCCCTCTGGGAGTAGCAGTTCTTTCCTATTTTGGAGCAAAGTCAGTCTCACCTTTAACCAGTTCAGTAGCATCACATGATTTTTCACAAACAGAATTATTTGCTTTTACAGTTTGACTCTTTTTTTTTTTTTTTTTTTTTGGTTTTTTGTTTTGTTTGTTTGCCTCTCCTGGGAGATGGCTATCCTGTATTTCTGCCTGCTATGTCAAGTAGAAGAAGAAATTTAAAACCTTGCAGTCATCATTATTATTCCATGTATCTGGGGCAAAAATGCATTGGATTAACTTAAATACTATAATTTAAGGAAAAGACCCCAAATTAGACCATGCATTCTTAATGAATGCTAATTAGGTGTCTCATGGCACTAAATCTGAAAGATAAATCATTACATGGGGAAATGTCTGCAAAGCTTAATTCTGGATCCTTAATAGGCTGTATTTGAAGCCATCATGTTACTCTTGTTTCAGAGAAGTAGGTGAAATATGCTTTTCCTGCTGGTAGTACCCTGGAGTAACATCCTCAGGTAGGCTGGTTGCTGGTGATTGCAACAGGCTCCCAGCAGTTCTGTGGCTGTAGAACTGTGAACAATGCCAGGAGTGAAAGTTGGTTAATATGTCACAGTGCCCTCAGGTTAGTTTATTGTGAGTGACCTGGATCATGGTGCATGCTTTACAATGCAGTAGTTCACAGTGTCTTGTTCTGAGTGCTCACTTTGAAGTATGCTGGAATATACATAGTGAAAAGCCAATGGGAAACCAGCAGCTCATGTACATTACTGCAGAAAAGTAAATAGTAAACTTTTGGAGGTCACAGACTGTTTTATTGCCTTTTTTTTAATTTTTTTTTTTCAGGATTCTGGAATTTAGGCAGCACAATTGGCTGACAGAGGAGCAAATTAGAGGTCACACAGGGCATGAGACTGGCAACTGTCATCCTCCTATGGGAACAAGCTGGGGTCTGTATTCTTTGGGCTTGCCCAGGAATAAAGGGAGCAAACATGATGGTGAAGAGAAACTGGTACTACTGTTCGCAGAGTCCCTTTCCTCTTTTCTTTGGTCAATGAATTCCTACCATGGGAAGGTCTTTCCTATTATTTTCCATTTCCTGTGCAAGTTCTCTATTTTTCCATCCCCACCATATGTTGCCAGTGAATTTTGACAGGATACTACTGCTTAATGTTTATTCAAATAGTTTCATCTTTGGAACACGGTATAAATCTTGCCTGCTGTTTGCACTTTCTCATGGTGCTAGGGAGGCAAGTGGTGGTAGTTTTGCTGTAGGAAATGGAGTGATTCATCCAAGATTGCAAAGGCCATTGGCATTATTGCTAAAGAGGGAGCTCTGTACAAAACTGTCTCTGAAAATTGTGTCTATAGGAAAGGAATTTACCTTTTCATTGGAAAAGTCATGGTCTTCTGATCAGAGTCACTTGGAGTAACCCTTTCAAGCTCCTCCTCTCTCCACTAATCAGCTTCATCCCCAGGTGGCTGACATAGCTTATCCTCTGATGAAACTGTGGCTTCTGTCTACGGTGATGCTTTTGGTTTTTGTCTTCTTCCGGTTAACCTTTTTATCCATCTTCACTTGCTCCATGTGCTTGCTTTCTTCGTATCTATTGGCATGAAACATGTGCACTGCAGAATAGGTAGCTGCTAGATGTGAGTGCTGGAGTGTGCATTGGGTGACATTGCTGCTTGACCTGGATTCTGAAAGATTGGGCGCCAAGCTGGGAAGAACTTTCTTCTTCTTAATTTTACAGTTCAGAAATAAGGTTATAATTTCAGCAATTCAGTGTATTTGCCCACATCAGCTGATCTTTGAAAATCATGTTCCTAGTTTGAGGCAATGCAAAGTAAAACAGATGAGTTTAAACTACTGCATAAATTATAGAATTAACTGTATAAATTATAATGCTGTATAAATTCCTGTGTTTTACCTGCCCTTTCCATCAGTCAGTTATTGCAGCTCCACTAATTCGATTTATCCTGTTACCTAGCATCTGTACTTTGCTGGTGGTGTCTGTGGGAGAGGTGGAAGAGCGTAGTGGAGGAGTGGGGACTGAAAAGCTGCCTATGGAGTGAACGCTGCCACGGCGAGAAGCTGGAAGCAGCTGCTGCAGCAACCACAGTGCTGCAGTGAATCAGTGAACTGAGCACAGCTAATCACAGCGAACCACCATGTTTTTGGACGAAGATCCCTTCACTCAGCTGCAGTTGTTTGAGTGACTTCTAGTCCTTACTTAGCAGAACTGGAGGCCCCAGCTCTTGCCTCTAGGCAGTGGGTCCTCTCAGTTTGCAAGGAGAAAACGGGGTGGCTGCGGGAGAGTTCGGTTTGCGAGTCAGGAGGCTGTGTGGGTTTTGAGAACCGTTCCTTTAAGTGGCTGAGTGCTGGAGCCGGGAGGTCTGGGGAGGAGCTGCAGATACTCCCGTTCTGGTATGCGGAGACAGATGGGACTGATTGCTCAAGTACCTTTGGTCTGGAACGATCTATAAACCTCACAAGTAACATGTTTTCTCCCCAAGTAGTGAATTAGTGTCCCAGTGTAGTGAAAGATAGGCCTGATAGGGTTCTGTCTTAAGGGGCATTACATTCTTCTGTCAGGCTAATCCTGCAGATGACTATATGCTTTCATGCTACTGCCAGAACTGTTTTGTGTTATTGCTCATTAGGCTTAAGTAGCTTTTATACTTCATACCAGATATAATTATGTTTCAGTGGTACGTAAATAATAATTTTAGACTACAGGAATTACTCCTAGCATGAAGTATATGTTTTTAATGTTTTCTGTTTACTTTTGTGATAGTTATCCTAATATTTCTAAGCAAAATTTGTGGCTGTAGAACTACTGGAGGAATTCCAGATATCTGGATAAAAGATAGTATGTAAATGGATTTTGTTGAACATCTTTGCAGGAATATGTGTGTGTATACACATATACATACACACTTGTATAGCAAAAAAAAAGTAATCTAGGAGCTAATCTGAAAAAGACTTATGTTTTCCCTTGTATTAATTTAATTTATTGGCCCCACCTAATGTTGAGGCATAGTAAGCAAAAAGGTTCACTGCAGCTGTGTGCATCCAGCTTTGGATGTACATTTCTTCAGCTGCACATGTGTGTGCAGTCTTTTTCTGTATTGTACAATTAGGAAATTATTTCAGTGCTGAAAACCAGAAAGCTGTCTGGTAGTTTGTATCAGATCAAGCTACATGCAACATTTAATATTAATGGTTATCTGGAAAGTGTGACATAAAAGTGTATTTCTCCCACCTCCTTTTTGTCCAGGCTGGCTTGCTATTTTTATTTTTTCTATCTTTCAGGGAATTTGGCAGGCCCAGGTCTTCACACCTCTTAGCCAAGTGTTTGAACAGATTCAGAACATTATTGTCAAACAGTCATTTTAGGATGACTTTGTGTATTTTCACAGGCTTTGTTCCAGTAATTTTTCTGATCAATCTATGATAGGGAAAAATTAATTACAAAGTAGTAAAAGGTGTGCTGATCTGCAGGAGGGGAGTAAGAAGCAGCAATGTATGTTTGGTATTTAAGCAATGCCGTGGAACAGCTCCTGTATATTGCAGGGATACTGTGAGGCTACATCCCTAGCAATACATCAGTTATTCCCAGCGTTCAGCTTGGTTATCCTCTGTTGCCATTACTGAGATACAGGATAAAATGTCGGAACTCTAAGGACCTCAGGAAAAAAAGTCAGCTGATAGTCTGTAGATGTGGCAGTTGCTGAAAATAAATAAGTCAATTGAGACACTAAATTTTAAAATCAGGATGCAGAGTTTGTGGAGATATGAGCAAAAAATGTGGTGGTTTTTTTTTTTTTAAGGGGTGCCAACTTGCAGATTGTTTTTCTCTAACCATTGGTTATGAGGATAATTTAGGATTACTGCCTCTACCAAATCCAAGTGTATTTCTTACTCTTTCTCTGTCATTATGGACTGAATGTAGAAGTTACTGTACAGAACATCACTAAAAGTTTGCTTAGTTTTGTATAGTGAATAAAACAGGAAATAATAGACTGATGATTCTGCAATGGTGCAAAAAAATATGGCTTTGTGTACAGTATGCCAACTTTAAACAGTCATATTATTGTAATGTACAGGACAAGATCTAGAACATATTAAATAATCACTATCTATTAGGTATAAGAAATCTTTGAGTTTCAGATTGAGCAGCAAATACCTTTATCCTAAAATCTGCAGTTATACCTGATCTCCTGTAAAGTAGCGGAGAAAAAACATTTTAAGCCAAAAATTCCAAACCAATGAGACAATGAAGTGCTTTATGCACTATAGCCATTTTTTTTACCCAACTGATTCTGAGGTCCTATTTTATTTAATTGATGCATATGTATAAACTATTTCTATTGAAGTGTTGTTTCTATTTCTAAAAATACTTTTCTAGTGTGCATTTCTTTATAAAATGTTGCTTTATGCAGACCCAAACCTAGACATTTCCAATTAAAATTAACCTATAGGAGAGGATTTTAGCAATCCTCTTTATCTATAGAGAGCTGTAGTTGTTTAATGTGTTGTATTACATATTAAATAGTCTATAGTTCTATAGTATGTATTAATATCTATCTCGAGTTGGAAGGGATCTGTTAAGGATCATCGAGTCCCACTCCCTGTTGCTCGCGGCATTACCTAAAACTAAACCATATGACTAAGACCATCATCCAGGTGCTCCTTGAACTCTGACAGGCTTGGTGCTGTGACCACTTCCCTTGGGAACCTGTTCCAGTGACTGACCACTTTCTCAGCAAGGTACCTTTACCTAATGTCCAATCTGAACTTCCCTTGATGCAGCTTCATACCATTATGTATTATGTAGGGGCTGTAATTCTAATAGGATTATTCAGGAATTACTGCATCACTTAACACCGATTTGTAGAACTAGAAGAATTGTTTAAAAATAGTGTGATTCGGGGCCTAAGTCCATCTGCATGAGAGGTTTAAAAGAAAAAAAGTGTACAAAATAGTTTTTGTATGTGAAAACATCATAACTAATTATTCAGTATTTAGATTTTTGATGAGTTTTGAATTAGATGCGGAACTGTCTCCGTAAAGTCTCTCTATGCACCTTTCTCACAGGCCTAAGGTAGAAGATCTTTAGCCTGCCATTACAGTGATATTCAGTATTTTCTTTCTCTTTCTTTCAGCCTCCTGGTGTGCTCAGGTTGTATATAGTCTTACTTTTGTCTGTGCTCTGGAGTACAGAAAGAGTACATGAGGCTCTTTTTCGCATAAAATAGAATTCTTTGCAAGAATACCTACATAATAGCCATAGCTTTTGCTGGTAACACAGGTATTTGTCCATGGTTCCTTTTCGCAAAGAGAAGTAACGATGCCATCTACTGGTGGAGGACAGACCACCTTCTGGGCTCTGGTGCTTTCATGATTAAGCTTGCCATGTTCCCCTAGTGAGTAACAAATCGTTTTTTTCCCCCATGTTTAATTCATCTTGGTCATAAATACCACACTGAGGCAATTATTTCTGTGTGAGGTCCATGAGTTGTGAAGAGTTGAATCAGTAAGCCATGTTACAGAAACTTCCTTCCAAGTACCCATTGACCTTGTCTTAATAAAAGAGTTTAACAAAATGTTAATAATATGATCCTCATTATAATTTAATTAATCAGTGAAAGAGAGTTAATAATTTTTTCCTATGAAAAATTTAATAAATTTATGCCTTTGCTGTAAAGCCAGGAGGTGTTTTTCATTGCCACCTGGGTAGTAAACTGAAATTCTAGACTCTTCTAACCTTAATCAGATGTCTCAACAGTAGAGCCAGCAGAAAAAGACAACAGGTCTCTCAGACCCTGCAGGTCTTTCTTTTAATGCCTACTTTATGAATGAATGTTGTAACACGCTCTCCAGAAAGGTGTGACTACGTTGCTGCTTTGCAAGGACAGGGACACTGGAACAAGATACTTATTCAGTGGCAGTTGTCGCGTTCTTCTTTGCTATTGAACTATGTACTCTTGATATGTCTGACCAGTGGCATTGTCTAGAAAGACACAGAAAAAACATTACTGTCACTGTGACACTTATAATAGTCTGATGCTGTATCTGGCAGGTTAATCCTAGGGCTTCTCTTAGTTTAGCTTGGAAAAACAATTCACGTTCCTCTTCTCAAGAAGTTTCCCTCAAACTGAGGCTGACTTCACCCTAGTTCACAGAGGCTGTTAGATTTTGGATCTTTTCTCTCAAGTCACTGGCCCTTTGCAAAATGTTTCTGTCTTTAACTCATGTCTTCATCATAAACTTGGATCCATTTTATAATCTCATTTTGCTTATTTCCCCTGATATTAACTGTTATCTCAGTACAACTTCTGGAATTACAGAAAAAGTAAAAAAACTCCTGTGAATGCACCAGAGTACTGGGTCATCCAAGGACATCTGAAATTCTCTTCATAGTGCTGTACTTGGAGATGACCAGCTGAAGCTGGGAAACATTAAAAGAAACATTTATAAGAACTATATTAAAAAGAAAAGGATTCACTAGATTAAAATTTATAAACAGCCTTTTCTCCTTATCTGAAATATATTTTGCTTTATTATAGTCCCATTTGTCTTCACTTTCTGCCTTCTGAACACAAAGTAAATGGTACTCTTCTTCCTATTTTCAGAAAACTTCTGATCCTGAGGTGACAGATGGAAGAAGTTTCCTGTTTTGACCTTGCCTAATTTAACAGATTTTGTGTAGGTCACAGGATGTTGGTGGCTGAAATCCCAGGCCTTTTGAAGGCCATGGGAATGCTTTTTCATGAGTGACCACAGAGGGGCTCTGAAGGGTGTGTGATGTTACACCGTTCTCTGAAAAAGAACAGTATTTCTGAGTTTGATCATCTCCACCAACGGCAGGATGAAGCAGGCCATGTTTTGATTGGAAATGGAATGTTACAAATGTTACAAATTTCCCCTCTGTGCAAATAAATGCTATGTCTCATGGTAAGGCTATTAAGAAGTACTTTATTTGTTGTTGGATATCAAATGCTGTGGACTAGAGGCGTCAGTTGCTCTTCGTAAGATAAAACTAATCTGATTTGTATGATAAGGTTGTCTTAAAGGATAGTGACTAGAGAGAAAAGATTCTGACTTTCTGGGGTTTCGGCAATTAAAGGCCAAGCTGTAGTAAACTGCTTAAGTTCAAGGACGGAGGAGGAAGGAAACATGATAAGAACTTGCAAAGAGCCCTCTTCAGTTTAGGCCTATGCTGATGCCAGTGTGGCCAAATATCAGCCTTTGCGTGACTTGCAGGCATTGTTTGAATTGAGAGCTTTCCTCCTTCCCCATCTCCAGGGAGAAGCAACTGGTTAGGGTTGCTGCAGATGACAGAGCATATCTGACATTCTGCTAATGAACAGACTAGTGTTTGGGTGAGTGTATACTGGAGAGAAAGTATTTGTCAAACGTCCTGTAGAAGAAAAGAGGATTATTGCAGAAACTGAAAGGTAATCCTCCTTGCCCCACATGGCTGAAACTGGATCAGACTTCCCATTGCTTCTCCTCCTCAGTTTTGTAACAGCAGGAAGGGGAAGGAGAAGAGAGGACTCCCTGGGTGTAGTTGAGGGACAAAGCTGTCTCCTGCCATTTCATACCTAGGCCCAGGAGGAGGTGGATGGTCTTTCAGGTTGGAGGAGGATAATGGGAGCATGCATCAGAGTTGAAGCAGAAAGCTAAAGCATGTATAGTTAAGTTGGGGGGATGAAGGAGCGTGGTGAGGTGAACACAAAAGGAATTAATTAGAACTTGGGGGATGGGAGGGAGGGGACTAGCAGGAAGTTGGATGCTCTGAATCCCAGGGCAGACTTTTCTGTAACCTAGGTTACTTCCTGTAACCTAATTTTATATTAAGAGCTCTTGTATTAAAAACCAAATCACCTAATTTCTCCATGTTTTGGAGAGTCAGTTGCTCTGCAGCCATGGTAAGTTTGAGTACCAGGGAGCTGGGAAAAATAAAGACAGACTAAAAGAGTGAGTAAAAACCCTATCCATGAACTTTCTGTGGTTTGGGTTTTCAATAGTTTAGACTGACAATACCACATACCTCTGGGAACTGATACCACAGTTGAAATCCTTGCATAGCCAATATTCTTATTTTCTGGTGATTACTTTATGGTTACTCTTATTTTCTGATGATTTTCTCACTGTCTCAGCTGGAGGCACAGCTGTTTTGGATTAGTGCTTTTCACTCAGGTTTATTCAGTTTATTTTGCCATTCAAGCAAAAATCAACTTTTAGAGACATTTACTATTATTTACTGAAGGGTGTGTGACCTTAATGTGACGTCTAATGGGATTACTTTTATCTGTGTGTAGGCAGGATCTTTCCAACAGTTAGTAGTGGTAATATCTTTTACAGTAGCATTAACATTAATGAGGTTGAGAACTACAAACTCAGTGAGTAGATTCTCTTCATGTGAGAAACAACCAAATGTTTTAATATGAATGAATGACAGTTAAATCATATTACATATTTTCCTGTATTTTATCTTATATCTCATGCTGATGCTAGCAAAACTAGGCTACATACTTAAGCTTTTGACTGGACTTTGTTCCTGTTTTGTCTGTGTTTTTCAGAATTGTAGAATTATAGAATCATTTAGGTTAGAAAAGACCTTTAAGATCATTGAGTTCAACTGTTAACCTAATGCTATCCACCACGAAACCATATCCCTAAGTGCCACGTCTACATGTCTTTTAAATACCTTCAGGAATGGTGACAACCAATTCCTTGGACAGCCTATTCCAACACTTAATATCCCTTTCAGTGAAGAAAATTTTCCAAATATCCAATCTAGACCTCCTCTGGCACAACTTGAGGCCATTTCCTCTTGCCTTAGCACTTGTTACCTGGGAGAAGAGACTGACACAGAAGTGAATCCATAACTGACATCAGCAGAATGTATTTAATATGTGGACTCTTCACCTACATTTAGAGGACACTATACTCAGTAAAGGCATCCTTAGTATCATGTACTTTGCTAAAACAGTGTGGAAACTGTATCACTTAAGTACAACACTTTAAATTGTTCTTTCTTGGCGGGCCAGAAAATAGGCTTAATCTTTTCAGTGGAAATAGTGTACTTGTTGGAGTGTAGTGCCTAAAGAGCTTACACGGTGAACTGCAACACCCAATTATACTCTATTGAGGTTCGTTGTGATGTTATAAAATGGCATTAGAAAGCAGAGGATGAACTCTAAAATATCAGAGGCCTCTAAATGAGATCAGTCCAAAAAGTGCAGCCTGAAATGCCGTGTTGTACCTGAGTTTTCCCAAGAGTATTCCTGAAGGGCCTAAAGATATGTAAATGTACATGTTTCATAATCAGTGTCTTTATTTTAAGCTAAATGTCTATGTGCCCCGTCTCCTTCCTTGGCACTATGAATCAAGAAACAAAGTGACCTTGCATTTAAACACCCTGAAGAGACTGGTATGTTTGGTGTACTCTGAACACACCTAACTCCATCTGACTGTGCTGAGTCAGACTTAGGCCAACACTGACTCTGAAAATGTTGCTGCAGCCTGTGAAGGTTTAAATATAAATTTTCAAAGTGTCTTCACCACCAAAATTGAAGGAATGTGATGGTCGATACCTCTCCGTTCTTGCTGAGGCTAAAGAGCTGTGAGAAAGTCAGCTAGTAAATCAGGGGGAGCCCTCCTAGGAAAGAGGAAGCCCAGTCAGCTGGGGAGAGACCCTGAATACAAAGCTTACGTTATTTTTTGGATTTAACGCCTCCTGGTGGTCATAATATAATGCACAAAACCTGCAAGTGCCTAAGTGACTTGATGAACCATCAACATTGTGATTTATAAAAACTAATCTGAAATTGCTTTCTTAGTTTCTTGAATGCATTTATTAATCAAAATAAATCATTATGTTTACCATTAAACTTCCCAGATGGTTAAAAGCAATTGTGTCCCACCTGCGTGGGACTTCAGTGGAAGCATAGCTGTGGAACAGTAAGATTTACTTTACTCTGGCTCTTTTTATGGGTATTTAATTACATTGCATGCAAACACTCAGCATTTTATTTCTCTACTATGCTACCTCAAGCCAAATTCTATAGAAGAGTGATTTGAAATTGGCACTACCAGCTTTTTTTTTTTTTTGAAGTGGTGAAACAAAGTGGTAGAATCAGTGTATAGCTTGTCAAGATAACTTTTTGTTGCCAAAATTGTTGCTCCTGCAAATGATAAATGTGATTTTTTTTTTATATAAGATGTGAAAAGTTCCAAAATGCACTATATTTTTGTTAGGGAGATTTCTACCACAGCTCCTTACATGGCCTTATATTTCCATTTTTCTTCTCTTGCTGTATTCATCCTGAATTTTGTCAGTCTGGGCCACAACAGCTAAACTGCCTTAGATAGATCTAACCACTCATTCCTACTTGAGCAAAATATTTTGTTCTGAAAAGATAAGATTTTTGCTCTATTATTTGGAATGGAAAAAATTTACTTTTTACTCAGTCGTGATAATTGCTGTAAGATTAATGAATTAACTTTTGTAATGAAAGTGTTAACTCTGTGTGAATGCCATTAACTTCAACATTGAATTAAAAGATCTTTTGTTGAGGAATATAATTGAATAGGACAGTGCTTAGCACAACTGGTTCATGTCTGGGCGGACAGATCTATGCTACTGCTACAAAATGGGAGAGATAGACCTTTAAAAGTTCTTTGTCTTGGTCTAAGTCTAACTCCAGCAGATGCAGTTACAAAGCATTCATTAAAAATTAATGGCAAATCTTCCATAAATTTAATAATATAATTTTAAAAAAATTAATAGCAATAAGGCACATAAATTAAAGTGTTGGAAAATAAAAATATACTTATAGAACGGCTTAAGTTGTAAGGGACCTTAAAGATCATCTAGTTCCAACCCCCCTGCCATGGGCAGGGACACCTCCCACTAGACTAGATTGCTCAAAGCCCCATCTAGCCTGGTCATGAACATTTCCAGGGATGGGGTCTTTGCAAGCTGTTCCAGTGCCTCACCACCCTCATAGTGAAACATTTCTTCCTGATATCTAATGTAAATCTACCCTCTTCCAGTTTGAAGAACTGGTCCCCGGTCCTATCACTACATTCCCTTGGTAAGTTAAATAAAATGTATTTAAATGGCCAATATATTGTACTATTGAGCCTAAGTGTAGGAACATGAACTGAATAATACTGGGTTTTTTTCACTTTTTAAAGTTCTGATGTAGCCCTGTTTTCAATCCAGATGGTTTAACAGTCACTTCATTTCGGAAGGGTGATTGTAACAAAATACACTGTGCAACAGAATATGTGGCATTTTAACCTACGGTTACAGTCAAAACTCAATGACCTGCTGTATTGCATACGAACGTAACATAATATCACTATGTTATCATGTATGACAACTGTCTATTTTTAAGTCACAGGAAGAGGCTAATTTTCTTAGGAAATGGTTAGTAGAATCCTGTATTCATACAGTTGTAAGAAAGGCAGTTGTTTATAAAACCGGAACTCCCTTTCCTTGCACCAGGAACTTCCCTTAAGTCAAGTCACAAACATAAAGATGGGTGCAAACTCCACATATATGCAATCTCATTATTATCAGCTATGGTAAGCAGCTGTTGTTAATTCTTGAGCTCCTCCCAGAGCGTCTATTGTTTGTTCCCTTTGGAAACTGGGCAGAGATTAAATAATGACTGTAATTACTACATGTTTACTTTGGGCCAGGCAACTACTTTAATGAGAGTACTGTTCTTTCTGTATTGTAAAGTGAGTTTTCATTTTCAGTATCTCAGTGTTACTGCAGCATTTCTAGAATTTGAAACTAGTTCTTCAGAACCATCAGCTTCTCTTCAGTGTTCTTTCCCAGAGCTGCTCTGAGTTTTTTGCCTACAAAGGTGATCCAACTTCCGAGAGAGTTTCCTCCACGAAGAGCAATCACTGATTATGGCCTAATCTTTTGATTGAGAATCCAGTTAATGAAGTTTAAGTGTATTATGGCCAATAAATTGAAAGTGCATATCTGTGACATGATAAATGAAATATTCACTTTTGAGCTGCATGTTAGTGCAGTATGATTCTGGAAGGCAGAAATCCTTTTTTGAGGACAGAGCTATGGAATTTGGTAAGATAGTTATATAAGCAGTGGGCTGTATTTGTGGGACTGAAGGAACTCTCAGTGCACAGAGCTGGTAATTATTTTCTGTTTGTCACTGTTCTGAAAACCAATGTGTGCACTGAAACATGGTGTGATGTATCTATTTTTAAATTGAGAAATGTAGTCATTTAGGCTGAATTGGCCTATGACAGTGACAGATGCCTCCCCCGACTTTCTTGCTCCAGGAGAAAAACGGGGAGAGATAAAGAGATTTATGAGTTTAGAATGAACTAAACTACTTTAATGAAATATTAATATTAAAATTAAAAAGGAAATAATGAAATAGATAAATATCTACAAAACCCTATCAAGCTCCCAGGATGACATCACTGGCAGGCACTGGGGAAGTCCCAGACTGGACTCAGTGGTGAATGGGGACTGGATTCCAGCTCTGGAGTCAGGAACGCACAGATCAGGATCAAGGGCAGATGAAAAGACAGGGTCCTCTTTGGATGTTGGCCATTGAAGAAAGAGAGCTAACCCTTTGATCCCTCAGCTTTTATACTGAGCATGGGGCAGATGGGATGGAATACCCCTGTTGTTCAGGTTTGGATCACCTGTCCTGTCTGCTCCTCCCCACAGGTGGGACCCCTCTACACTTCTCCATTTCCAACCCTTCAATGGAACAACTAACAAAACTAGCTGACCTTGGTTGTTATAGCAATAAGTATAAGCAAGAGCCTCTCTGCATACTGTTCCTTGAAATGAAGTAAAAACATTGGTCTTATCACTCTGAGAACAAACAGTTTTCTCCACAATATGCTGTTAATTTCAGAGAGTTAGAAGAGTCCTAGCTGAGATGTAAAATTACTGAACAGAAAGTGGGTTCTGTTTTACCTCAAACTGGGACAAAAAACTGCTACAATATTTAAGTAGTAGAATAAATGTCTACACCTGGGGACATAAAGCACTTAATAGAACCCCAGAGTTGATATAACAGAGTCAGTACCAGTTTGTGCTTCTTCACCCTGTCTCATCATAGTTTTGCTGATGCAGAATGACCACTGGCAGTAATGAAAAATGTATGAATTATTGATGCAAATGATTATGATTTGAGTCAGATGAATGCCTAGAAAGAAAACAGGATGTTCATATGCGTGCTAATAAAGCTATAGTGATGTAACTTCAGTACCATTATCTACGTTGGTTTTCAGTTGCTGGCATAGAAATAAGAAGGCTTTAAATCCCATTAACAATTATTAAGAAGATTAATCGTCTACCACGTATAGTACTATGGAAACCATGATACCTGTTTCAGGCTTCATGCTTTTGCTTCTTATGTGCAACCTTCCTTGGTATTTCTCTTTTAGCTTTTTTTCAAATCATGCTTACTTTTACAGGTTGCATAGAAAAGTTGCTGTACTTGTGAAGGTTTCTTTTCAAACTGGCTGTACAGTGACTTTAAGGTGGCATATAAAAGGAAGAAGATAAGCTGTAATGACATGCTCTTATTTATTACTCCTTAAACTCTGCTTCCCACTCAATTGTTGCTCTAAAAAGTTGAGGTCAGTATAACGTGCTACAAGGCGTGTGGTACTAATGATACCAGCTGTGAAGGGATTGGTCAATCTATGTCATATATGCTATAAATGCATATATAATGATTGCAGGATTTTTTTCCTATTAATTACTACCCTGTTGTAGTTCAGTCACCAATGTATTTCCTTCTCTTTTTGCTGAAGAGCATTAAATTTTCCCCAACAATCTATTGAATGCATGTATTAACAATATATTTTAGTTTTGCTACTGTCAAAATATGTGTTTATTACACAGTAAAGATGGCTGTACATTTAAGAAGGGCATAACTATTCAGTGTACCAGCATGATTAACTCATGAATAAGGAAAAATTAGAACTGTAGATAGCTACCAAGGGTAACTTAACACTTGTTCACACTTACTCAAAGCCTATAGATGTCGGGAAGTGGAATATAAATAATTTCTGGAATTCAAAAATAAGAGAAGGAAACTATACAGTGGAAGCTCCTGCAAATGCTATCATTTGAGTAATTTACAGCTATATTTAAGAATATCAAAAGTATACTCCAGAAAGCAAGCACGTCTGCAAAGAGCAGAGACAATAAAAAGAAGTATGTGTTTCTGCATTCAAAGAAATTAGGCAATGTCTTTCAATCACGCTTGTCTGTATTCTTTGACAGGAAAACCCAATATGTGCATGATTGATCTAGTATAGTTTTATATTTGCTCTTTCTTAATGTGGCTTTTATTTTTCTGTCTTTTTGCAATAACTTGAAATAACTTTTATGACATAAGAAGGAACTAGCATCTCTAAAACTATTTAAATAAACATTTAAATAAAGTGTGTAAATAGAGGTGAAAAGGCAACTCTTGTCTGAGAAATGAACCCTGTAAAAGAAGTCTAAAAAGTATCCACGTTACATAAAATCTCACTGCAAAACTGATAGGAAGAGACAGTAATAAGCAGTCAAGCTCTCAGAGTGAGAGAAATAGTGGTTCTAATTGTGGGACAAAGTGGGGCTTTTATTTCATAAGTCCAGTCTTGGCAGGAAGTGCTGAATATTGGTGTCTTTTTCCCTTCCTACATAATTCATTTTTCTTATGATCCCAAAGAGGAATTCAGAACTTTTTGTGCACTGAGTGGTGTCGAAAACCGAGCAGAAATCACTGTAATAACATAAATTGTAGTACTCCTGTAGACACAGAATCCCATCCTACTTTAGGGAAGATGCTGATTACACGTTAGGACTATGTTAATGCACTTTTTGATTATACATGCAACATTAGGAAGGGGCAGAAGTGAGGGAAGGAGCCAGAAGAAAGAGAGCAAGCAGATAAGACTGGGACAACAGAGTATGTGTCTACTTATTAATGTACATGCATGGCAGAACTGGCACTGTTTTTTCTGACACCTCTTTTCTTTCTTTC
>KZ506944.1:0-44354 GCA_002844005.1 Limosa lapponica baueri | reverse complement strand
TTTTTTTTTTTTTTTTTTTTTTTTTAGATGGTGAAAAAGGACTGTTAAACCCATGCAGCTGGAAAAAAAGCAGCCAAGATAGGGTACTTAGAGCATGTTGCATTACCTCTATTTTTGCAATGTATTATTATTTATGTGCAAGTAACTGTACATCATTCTGGAATCTTCCTTCAGAAGAATACTGACTAGAAACTAGTAACATGTGCTTGATATATGTTTTTAAGGCCTTTGAATGCACCATGTTATGGAATGGTTTCAGTCCAATGAACTTTACCATCTTACTTCAGTTGAGATTTTGACCCCACACCTCCACAGGTGAGGAACATGTGCTTCACTCTTGCAGTAAAGAAATTAATAAAAACATTTGCCTGAGCAGTTTTTTGTTTTCAGCACCATGGCCAGGGCACAAGGCAGGGAATAAATAAGAGACCAGAATGTATAAATCATTTGTAATCAAAAATAATTTCACTATGGCTATGTTGCTGACTGTACTTTCAGTGGATGATCACTACTGTATGCTCAGCCAGGAATGAAACTGCCCGATTTCCTCCTCTTCCTGTCAGCTATTAACAGTATGGGTTTTTTTCTGCTGTAAGTCATCACTGCCAAAGGTAAATTGCAGCATTATTTATAATTTCTTAATGAGAAGTGAAAGACGTTATTGATTTTTCCAGATTTTTAATCAGACTCAAAGGGAACTGCATTCATGTCCTCTTTAGTGTTGTCTTACTTGGTTTCTTCCTTAGTACCACAAGTCAGGAGTTCAGACGTTTATTCTAGGAAACATATGCCAAGTATGACAACAACACATTGAGCATAAGAAACTCAAAACAGAATCTAAAGGTGTAGTATAGTTTCAGGGAGTGAATAAAAATATGAAGGATGTGCAGGATCGTGCTTCTCTTTCTGCCTCTGAATTGCAAGCATAAAAATGGTCTTAACTCATGCGCCCCCTCAATCAGTTTGTAATCAATAGCATATCACTCTGTAAGAAAACGTAAGTAATAAAATTAAGTGTGCGATCTTGTGGAAAAGGAGAGCGATATGTATTTACAAAATCTCTAAATTGTTTTATTTTATCCTCTTGCATTCCTTCTCTCCTGAATTCCACTCATTTGTCCTTGGACACCCACATAGTTACAAGTATCAAGCTTGGGATACCAAGTTTCACCAGATTTGCCCAGGATTTTTGGCATGCAAAGTAGAGGACAAGAGACACTGCTGTCAAGTCCCCATCACCTTTTTTTTTTTTCTTCTTGATTGGTGGTGACAAACTGCTTTAGACAGATCTGTATATGCTTTTGCGGTCATCGACTGTTAAGGCATGGTCCTCTGCCACAGAATATGGTTTATTTCAGCCTTCTTAAATCTTAGATCTGATTTCTGCTCATCGTCTGTTTTTCTCCATTTTAATTATGTCTTTAGTCTGTTTTCTTGGTGAACTAATGGGAAAGGAATGGTATATGTAACTGCTGGTATATGGTATGTGTCGTGCTTCATTGCCATCTTCCTGACATCAGGATGCATGGTCTTCTGCTGTCAAGTCATTTGTGATAAGGTCTTAGTAGAGTGCAGGCATTTTTTTCTGGGTGTAAACAGCACTATTCCAATTTATCCCTGGGAGCAGTGCCTTTGGAACAATGTTCTTCATTATAATTGTATGCTGTTTTTTCAACCCTTTGTATTTTCTTATCTATGCCTTTACTAACACTATATTAATGTTTTTTCTGTCACTGATCACTTAGATGGTATTATTCTGATACTTGTCACTTGGTTTCAAGATATTTTTCCTAAGAGCTGATGACTAAGATTGTGCACTTTGTATGGGCATATGTGCAAGGGAGGAAGACAGTGTGGGCGCACTGGAATTCATTTTTTTTTCATTCACTACTTTACACTGGTAGTCACACTTTCATCTATTGTTTTATTCCCTCTCAGTATTGCAGACTAATGCTGTAGTTCTCTTTCAGTTTATTTTTGGCTCTCCTAGATAATCTACGATTTTAACAAACCATGTAACTTCACAGTTCACTGCTGTTAATCCTTAATGGAGCCAATCAGTTATTTCTGTCTGTTTAGACGACTGACTTTCCTAGTGTTTGTTTCAATCTCTAAGAAAGCTACTAAGGGCACTTTTCCATTTAAAAGCTTTTGTTGAACTTTAGCAGTTGTATACTTGACCTTCTTTAGAACACTTAAGGAATGTGATCCAGCCTTGGCGGTTTGTTTACTCTTAATTTTATCAATTTATTCTAAAATGTGCTGGTTTCATACCTTGAACTGCAAGAATACCTCCAACTCATACTCCATAAAAAGTGGCTGTTATGTAGGAGCATCTCTCCATAGTGAGTTATCACCTCTGTAGTGAACAGGGGTAGAAAAACATAATTTAACTCTTCAACTGTCAGAGTTCCTTCATTTAATGTTGTTTTGTCATCTCCCAATTCATTAAGTAACAGTTTTCCTGCTTCTAATAGAATTGAATAGTATGTTATTATTTTCTAGTGATTCAAGGAGTTAGCTGCTCCTTGAAGCTTTTGTAAGGCTCTCTTTTTTGTAATAAGATGTTATTTTGCCTCTATTAATGTGTTGTTTGGCCATGCTGGCTTTTGTTCTTCTAGGTCTGTTTTGATTGGTGATATTCACCTATTCTGAGCCTCTAATATGATGCCTTTAAATAGTGACCAGATGACTCCTTATTTTGACTGTTTCACTTGTTCATGGGCATTTCCTTTTTTTTAAAATTAAATGTTATTCTGCTATTAATGGCTTTATTACTCCTATGAAGCGTTGAATCATTTATTAAAGCATTATTATAGCATCTGATATCTCTATTCCTACCTATAGTGGCCAAGTCCCCACGTAGACACATTGCAAACCTAGTTCTCTCTGTGCTTGAAAATCATATTTCCAACACTGCAGCTCTGGTAGCCTCTGCCTTGTTGAAAATCTTGTTCTTAGCTAATACCCATTTGAAGAAAAGCAAACAAACGCACCTCCCCCTCCCCCACCCTGCCCCCTAACATTTAAAAGAAAAGAAATATTATAAATGTGTCACAGTAGAATTTATGAATCTACCCAGCAAAAAATGTCACCTTTAAAAAGACATCTTGATAATGTAGGTAAAATGACTCCTTGACTCAAATCTATTGCTGTTTTAGTAGCTGAACAATCTACATCCCACAAAGAAAACCCATAAACCTGCAACAGAAAGAGGTTACTGTGTCAACTTCGTGAAGTAAGTATGCACCGCTAGAGGTATTAGGCCTGTAGATGCTCAAGATCTAACTGTCTTTTCTAATACTGTCTATCTGTGATGTTTTTATTATTGCTGAGTGGTGCTTACACAGAGTCAAGGCCTTTTCTGCTCCTCACACCACTCCACTAGTGAGTAGGCTAGGAGTGCACAAGAAGTTGGTAGGGGACGAAGCCAGGACAGCTGACCTCAACTGACCAAAGGGATATTCCATACCATACCATATAAAGCTGTGGAAAGAAGAAGGACGTGGTGGGGGAGGGGGCACATTTGGAGTTATGGCATTTGTCTTTCCAAGTAACCATTAGGCATGATTTAGCCCTGCTTTCCTGGAGATAGCTGAACACCTGCCTGCCAATGGGAAGTAGTGGTTTTTCTCACTTTTACCCTTCTGATTCTCTTCCCCATCCCACAGGGGCAGGGAGTGAGTGAGCAGCTGTGTGGGCGTAGTTGCAAGCTGGGGTTAAACCACAAGAGAAATGCAACTTGCGTGATGTGTGGTTCATGGTATTACCTTATTTTTTTTCTTTCTTTTTTTTTTTTTAATTAAATAGCTCTTTTTTTTTTTACCAGTTTTGGGGTTTTTTTTGCAATTTTTGACTCTAATTTGTTTAGAGAATTTTTGTATTGAAGCAGTTCCGGCCATGAAGCAGCTTTTTGGAGATGTATTTGGTTACCATATGGGGTAATAGGAAATAAGAAGATGAATAGTGGCAATGAAAGATGTAAGGAACTAACTAAAATCCAGTACATTTTTCTATCCAAAAGACAATACTTAGGCAATCATCATTCGGACATACCTGTCTTGGATTGAATGCAAATATCTGCTTATGGACTGTGTAGAAAGTTAGAAACTGAAATCTTCTATTATTTTCATTTTCACTATGTATCCTTGTCTCTGTTTCATTTTCTTCTCTTCCAGCTAACCAAATAAGAAGGCTTTTTCCTAAGACTCGCATAGACTGTGCATATACTCTTACCTAACTTATGCTTGGTGACTCAGTAGTATACACTGATCTTCTGTTCACATCAGCCTCCTTTTATGTTTTTTAAATTTACTTTGTGAAGTGGGAGTTACCAGTTTGCGTGGGAGTTACCAGTTTTCATGGTAGTTTCTCAGGAATCAGACAAAGAGCAAAGAGGATACACCTTCTTAGTCAATTAGAGAGCTTATTATGAAGGTAAATGCCATAAGTTAAACATCAATCACTTCCAACTTCATTCAGGTGTGCTTTGTTTACTGGCTTATTTTAACATTATCTATATAACAGGAATCAAGGTACACATATAGGGCTATACAAATACTGTTTATCTTTGTAAAACCAAATTCTGTTAGTTCAAAATTACTGCCTGTGATCTTCATGCAAATCTCATCTATGCATTCCAGTTTAGGATGAGGTGAATTGCACTTTCCAATTCGCTGAATTCCCCTTAGTTAAAAATGACTTTTTCTGTTCACAGTTTATTTTGGCTATGCTCCACATACTAGCTTGCATGAGAGAGACCTGGTGAGTACAGGGTCACAACATGAAAATGGCAGTTTTGTCAAAAGAGGAAGTTTTTCCTACCACAGCTACAAAGTAGCTCCTATTAAAACTCAGATAATCCATGTTTTGTAATCTGTATTTTTAATCAGTTCATATTTTGTGAGTTTCACTTAGTTTTGTGTATAATCAATACCATCCCTTGCATCTAGTAGCAAATAAAATCTCATGCATCCTCAGTCAATTCAGGGGGATGTTTTCTCTTTGATTTGAATGAGCCAATCTGAAAAGATTCCTGTAATGACAAAATGAAAACAGTTTAGGACAAGAGATGGAAGAGTTGAAAAATAGCTTTTTCTTTGACATATCTGTATTCCCATAAATTTCTTGCAAAGAAAGTGAAAAGTTTACTCCCAAATCCATTTACCATTAACAGAAAATAATAACTTTTCAGGTGATGGCTAGAAGTATGATTTACATTTTTTTTTTATTATGATGGTCTTCCTCAAGAGCTTATGTACCTGTTTCAATCTTTCCATTTCCATAACATCCTATTTTACATTGAGCACTTTGTAATAAATGTGCATTAAAGTCTGACCATTTTTTACCGTTTTTGTTGGTTTAAACACCTTTTTAAATTGATGGATGATTTACAGAAGAACATTCCCCTATTGTCAGACAGTGCTAGCGCTTGGATTTAATAGCTGTAATCTAATTTCATTGTTAGTTTATAGATACGCGTGTTCAGTCTTGTCTAAAATACTAGAAAAAAATCCTTTTTGAAATGTGGCTCTCTGAGATGGTAAAGAGATATTTCTGTAATAATTTATGTACATGTTTAAGTGGCAATATTTTTGGTAGCAGGGGAGCTGCAGGGGCCACCTCTGTAGGAAGAGACTGGAACTGCTCCGTGCCAGACACACAGAGTGCTAACTGGCTCCAGCAGACCTACTGCAGAACACAGCTGAGACAATCGGCAACCTGGTGGCACCTCTGTGGAAATATATTTAAGATGGGGTAAAATGCATGTAGCAGTGAGAGAGAGGAGGGAGGAAGAAGTGTCCTATTAAGGAGGGGCAGTGAGAAAGCTGCTGAGTGAGGGTTTGCAGCCAGCCAAGGTTAACTGACCACAGCAGGAAAAATAAAGAATATTTTTATCTAATTACAGGTTTTCCTGACTAGAGCAACACTTAATGTAGTATTGATGAAGGTCTGTTCTGAACTGGAAAATTTACTCTGGTCGCTGTCTTGAGAAATTACAGAGAAGATATTATCACTTATCTCCTGGACCTGCTTTCAACTTAACCTTTTTATTAAGCTATTTGCTTACAGCAAACATCTCTTACAGAGTTGTTATGAAATAGTTTTTCTCTGTAATGTTTCTGATATACGGAAGCATTGCCAGAAAAATAACTGTTCTTCAGACCAGGCAGAGAAAGACAATTTTACTCTGTTATCCAGGTACTGTGTTCTCTTACACATCAGCAACATTCTGCTGTGATACATTCAGCTAAGTCTTACTGTCCAGGTCAATATAAGAATGGAACTTTTTTTTTGTTTTTTTTTTTTCTTTCTGTTTGCATAACCTGAGAAACATCTTTGTAAATGACCTTAAACAATTTGGGCTTATATCCATACCAAAGTTTCTGTTCCCTCATCAGCAAGTCCCTAAGTTCTGCGTTGTAGAGTCATGCCCACTCCTGCTTTCCTTGTCTTTGGAACAATTAAACTCTTACATATTCTGTGCGAAGTTGAAGAATTTGAAAAGGCGGAGAGATCCTTAGATCCCAGGGATACAGGTATTAGAATAGAATTCTTCAGTTGGAAGGGACCTATAACAATCATCTAGTCCAACTATATTCTAACAGATGTGAGTCCCCAAGACAGATTTAGGTATGTCAGCACACACTGAATGAGTAATCAGTGAGCTGTAGATGAAAAGTCCTCCTCTGGCATCATTTTGAGAACAGAATCTGTTTTTTCAAAGGCATGAAGCACCCATGTTCATAAAGAGAGTCATGTCTATGAAAGTATTAGTTATGATCCACAAAAAAGAGTTAAAATTTAGGCATAGTCCTTTTTGGAGATTTTCCTCTTGCCTGGTCCAGGCAGCTCCTTATTCAGAATACTGCATGTGTACATCTCATTTTTAACCCTTGCTGTATATTGCCCAAGCATTTTTGTGGTTCTGTGTCTCTGACTGCGTGTTTAATTCTGCGGTTGTAAATATTGGGACAGGAGTTTTGTGGAGTCCACTACATCAAAACTGTGAGGTATCCTGATACTCTGGGAAACATTTCTTCTGGACATCAGCTACCTATAACTTGAAGTTCTATTCAGAGCTTTTTTTCCAAATTGTTTTTATCCAGCCCTTCCAAAATTTGAATGTAGGGAGTCCTAGTAGATGCAATACATCACTGGATGGCATGGACTGTCAGTCTCACTGCTGGCATTTTATAGTGCAGATAATCTGCTTCTGAGAATTGACATTAAAAAGTCAGTAACTGAAAAGAAGAAGTATTAAGGAATGCTCAAAATGTATTTTCTGGTTTTTGTCTCTGGTTTTGTTCTCTATTTTTTCCCTTTCAAAAGGCACCTTAATGAGTGATCAGATTCAAATTTTGAAAATGCATGGAAAATAAGCACAAACAATGCAAAATATGAAAGTGTGTGAAGGAAAATATTTCTCAGGTTGTCTAATTCATTGTTCCCTCCCCTTTGCTGTGTGGGAGGTAACAGCTCTCAAAGTGTTCTTCTATATACACTGTTATATTCACTATGTTGCCATGATACAGTACTCTGTATTGACAATGTTGTCTTTTTGATGATTCAAAAGTCAATTATAAAGTAATGTTGTTAGAAAATGTGCATGGCAGCTGGAAGACTTGGATATGCGTCAGATGAATTCTTGCATTTGACGTAGTTTTTCCCTCTCATACACAACAGAAGGCATGATTAATTACATAACTGCTTGTTTAAATAACAGAAAAAAGTTAAAGCTTACCATAACTATGGCAAATGTAGTAAATTGTACTAGCAGGATTGTAATTTTTGGAGGTAGGAAGACTAAAGATTCTTAGCTAAATGTTCATACAAGTGAACTCAGGTTTCTGTAGCGTCTTGTGGAACCATCAGTTTAGTTATACCATGGTTCAGAATATTGTTTAGCTGAGCTATTTGATAATAAAACTTAAATTTATGAAATTCTGTCAGGCCAATAGAAGTGTTGACTACATGCCATTAAGTAATGCATGAAGAGTTGAGCAAAATGCGAAAAGTTTAATCTCTCACCTAAGTGACTAGATAGGACGTTTTGTAAAATAGAACATATTGTATTAAGCAGGCATTCAGTGTAATATTTGGAGGGTCATTCAAAAATTCTGGTTTTGAAAGCTAAATAATAAATCATAGTAAATGTTTACTTGGAGGCCATATCCATATACTGCTGAAAAAGGGAAAGGAAGAGTGAAGGGTTTGCTCTCTAATTTTGTTTGTGGCAGTAAGGTGAGTCTAATTTCCCATATGGCACTGAAAAGTATTAAGTTAAATGCACATTTATTTTAGTTCCACCATCAGTGTCAATAGAAATTTTGAGAAAAGGAGATAGTAGGCAATGTTAATGGAGAAAAATTGCAATTAAAGCAAGTGCACTCACTTTGTTTCCTGTTCAAAGGCTCTCTAACATCTCCTTAATATGTGAACTCCATTGAGAGAACAGAGGTTTAGGTGCACAAGCTTTGCCTAGAACGTTTCCCAGCTTCTCAGTGAGCTGTATTTTCGGAAAAAAAACTTCTTCAGAAGACAGAGGAAAAAATGCACAATTTGCTGGTATTTTTCTTCCCACTGTTTCCTAGGGAGAAAATAAAAGATTTGGAAAATCCAACTCCACTGGGGTAAAATTGCCAGAGAGAAAGGAATGTAGAGTAGAATTCCCTTGTTGCCTTTTCTATGTCATCTCTTCTTGGGTCTGTCCATTTCCCTGTAGTAAATCCCATAGATGCTCGAGCAAAAGAGAACTATTCTAATATTTTTTTAAAACATCAAATATTTTTCCACGTGTATTGACATAGACACTGTCGTGTTGAGGCTTTTTGAAGACATACTTTTTCTAGAAGGTAAGTGCAAGTAGGAAAGTTTACTAGTTGAAGTTATTACTTGCTATATCCATTCCTAATCTCCAGTAATTTTGTGTCACATGTTTATCACCATTTGTACTTAACTGGAAGAGGAAGAAATGTTTTGCAACCTTAGTCTCAGAGTATGAGCTACAGACAAAAAGAAGGCAGTATTGTGAGTGGAAAATGGATGCTAATCTTAAAATTTCTATGTCAAACCATTTATGGAAGGGCATGTGAGAATGTTATACTCCAGTTAGCATCAGCAGATACCTTATTGTCTTTGAATAAAAAAGAATGCAAGTAACCCAAAGACTTGCTCAAGGTCACAGAGACTAAATTAGTGGTAGAGCTGAGATTAGTCCAATCAGAAATCGAATACCTTAGGGTAAAATGATAGGATAATTAATTACATGATATTAGCCCATTTCCAGAAGTGATTGAGGATCAATCAAAAGTATGTGAGTTTTTGTAACATTTCCTTAAATAAATGCCTGCCTGTTGAAAACATTTAAATGGACATTCTGTGAATTAAAGTTCTTTTCATAAAAATGGTAACTAGTTACTGCCCATTAGAAAGTCTGAGAGAGCAGTAAATTTACTATAGCTGTGGTTTTGGCCACTTGTTTCTAATTCTTTTAAAACATAAAACCCATAAAATAATAATTTCAGTAATTTCTACCAGTTGTACACCCATATAAATACTGGCTCCTTGTATGTTGATAATTTTAGGTTAATCTATTGACAGCATATATATCAAAAGGAAATGCATCCCCATTACTTCTACATCATTGCTTTAGCACTCTTTCATGTGCTGTTCAGCCTTCTGCTGCTTATCTCTGTGCTTTCTTAAGTTTTTGTCAAGGTGGGCTATAGAGTGCTTACTGGTGTCTTGGTCAAGGAAGTACCGCTATTGCATGTCAGACATCTCTTAATTCATAATCTGCCCGTATTTTGCCAAAGCTATCTTACAATGGCTGCCAAAAAGTTCAGAAAACCCATCTCTGTGCTTGAGATTAAGGCAGTGATGTGTATATCATGCACTTCGATGATAATGTGGAACGCTTTGTATGCTCTGGTGAAATGCTGGCAGGTGGAAGAGTAGCAGAACAAAATCCCATGGCTACTTCTGCAGAGCAGTGTCGCTGATAGAACATTGCTCCTTGGTTTGGCAGCCCGTAAACAGCAGCAAGTCAGGAATATAAAAGCAAATGTGGAAAAAATTTCAGTCACTGTGTATAATTGCACTTTGGTGGTATTTGTACAGTGGTCATTCTGGGATTACTGTGATGAGACTGCAATATTTCCTCTTGATATGTTGACAGATAGAAACAGACCCCAAATTCTTGAAAAATTATTTATTCTTCTGGAAATAATAAGCCTAACCAGGTGCCTGCTTAATTTTATCTTAAAGTAATATAAATTTTCCATATAGGTAATTTTGTTCTGCAGTGAGTCAGAACAAAGATAATCTTCTGTGTAGATTCCCTTTTTAACAGAAAGTATTCTGTAAAATATATTTACACTGTAATTAATGTGAGCATTAAAAGTTAGCTATGCTGATGGAATGATTAGAAATAGTCTCATAAAAGTTTAAGGGTAGGGAAACATTCGATGCATTGACACAGCTATGACTCAAAACACATTTTATATCTCTCCTGCTACACTTGCCATACAATCAACTTATTTTAAAAAACTTTTAATTTGAGCATTGGCTGTTGTAGCACTGGTGTTGGAGCTCCTAGGTCAGGCATACAATGAAAGATTATGGGAACTTTTATTTCTACTCATGGACTTCAAGAACTTTTAAAAAACTTTCTCCATTAAGACTAGGCAGTGAGACTTTAATATGAAAGCACTCCATCTCATCGCTTGTTCTGGTGATGTCACTTGCACAGTGATAGCTTTTACCCAGTTAGGATTACATATGTTTTCAGTTGTAGTGTCCCTACTGAGAGAGGATATAAGTGCCTGCAGAATTCTAAGAAGTATCATCGGTACTAAAGACAGATGAACACCTGGTATTGGAAAGAGGAAGATAACTTCTGCTAAGATGACAGGAAGCAAAGAACAGCATGAACTTCCATAGACAGGCCAACTCAGATGTAGAGAACTGATGTAAGCTTAAAGCAAAAATGCTAATGCTAAAACAGAATTATCTTTGTTTCAAAATGGACTGGTTGCTTTAGGTTGTCAAACAATTTATAGTAAATAAATTAATGCATACATATGGATGCAGTTAGCTGTGCATTAACAGTAAGTTTCTTCTGAATTAAAATGTGTAATCCAATAAACTGTAAGGTAGCATGAAATAAAACAGGCTATGATGTCTACCTCAAAGAATGATTATTTCTGAAAGGCATATAAAGCAGCTGGTAGACAGGATAATTATCCTTCTGGCAATAAGGAAACAGAGATGGTATAGGACAGTTTCTAGTGCTAGCAGAAGTACAAATACTTAGGAATTGTGAAGATAAGGATCTGTATTCACTTTTCTTCAGATCAGCACAGCTATGTAAGCTTGAGTGCACATTCTGTAAGAGTGGTCTCAATGCACAAAGGCATGTTGCTTTCCCTTATTCTCCAGTTTGGGATGTCACAGCAAGCCACAGCTTCCTATATGTCAAACGACGGGATAATGAGAAGTTGTTGGTCAATGAGAAGACTGGAGAAGGAAAGTAGTTCTGTTTTAATTTTATAGCCCAAGAATGAATCATGCCCCCTGTACAGGCAGGCCAGAGCTGGAGCAGAGAAAATCAGTCACTAAAAGTCTAGTGGTGCTTGGCTTAAAAGTAGCTCTTCAAGGGGCTAACCTATCCATATCACCTTAAGAAAGGTGCATCTCTCACCTGCACAAACAAACCCCAGCATATTAAACTGAGGGATAGTGCATATTTAGGTGAAGGGTGATTTCCTTTCTCAGTCCCAGCAAATTAATGAGGCTGGTTCCAGACCTAGACATTTCATGGCAAAGAAACCTGAATGGAAAATACGTAAGTTTCCACTTACACCTGTGAGAATACACATCCAGTTTAATCTAAAAAGGGGTTAGGTCTGCTGTGTACATGGAGTTGCTGCTACAGTTTGCAAAGACTGTATGTGAATTAAGGTCATGGAGACTCTTTTTTCTTTTTTACTAGTTCCAGACAGGAGGCTATCTGGAAAAACACAGGGAGGAAAAGAAAAGCTCAAAATAAAGTCCTTCAGGAATCTCCTAAGTATTTTTAGAAAATGTTTCTGAACTACGAGTTTTGGTAGCATAAAAGACAGAAAATTCCAAGACAGGAGGTATCTCTGAGATGTCATAAGAAGTTAGGCCTGCTAAAGTAACCATCAACAGAAAGGTCGCTTCTTCTCTAAATGGTTTGTTCTGACTGGTTATTACTGTTTTTATTTTCCAAGAAGGAAAATCAATTCTATATTCTTCTAGTGATAGACTCCCAAAGGAAAAAAGGGAAACTACTTAATTTAAGTCATGAGTGTTGAGTGAATTACACCCTATGTAAGAATGAGAGAAGTGCAAATCTGTATTCTTAAATGGGAAAAGCAGAAAGTCTAAAAACTTTTGAGATATTGAGGAAAACCAAAAAGGTGAGACTAGACTGTACTTGAGATAAAAATAGCAAATAAAAGAAAACAACAGCTAAAGACCATGCCTTTATAATAAAAGGGTGTTTCTACTTGACTAGTGCAGCCATAGGGGCTAAATGAAGTTTCCTTGGTGTTTTACAAAATACAAACGTTCTACTTGTAATTTGAGCAATGAAAGTAAGGAGCACTGAACAATTAAGAGGATTAGAGATTCTCAGACACTGCATTGAGAAAATATAGACATTGATGGGAAAATATAGACATTGGCTTGGGAGCTTTAAGAAGTAAACCTTGTTTGTGGTATGAAGCAGCCGTGTTAAAAGATCTGTTGGAGTAAGTGTATTTTGCCTCAAGGATCCTGTGTTTTGTCTTCTGAAGAGAGTTGAGAAACACTTTGTCAAAGGAATTTTTCAGAGTAAAATACACTGCATGTAGAAATCTTGTATTTCTGAAGCAACGTTCTAAACTAGTTCTTGGTTCTGTTTTCTACTCTCTTCTTCTCACAAGGACCCTTTTCATTTTTCTCTGCACAAAACAAAGCTGACTCTATGGCCTTTGTAGGATCTGACAGAGGGCACTAGACTGTAAATTTATCATTCATGTAGAAGGTAAGTGAGATCAGGCTTTTTTAGGGGGATGTTGTCTAAAAATAATAGTTAATCAGTCTGGATAGTAATGTTTTCCCCTTTTTCTTTTCTCTCCCCCCCTATTTTTTCCCTAAAGCTTTATGTGTTGTGTGAGTCTCTACAGCCTTTTTGATGGACCTTCTGTTGCATCAGGACAATGTTTGATGTAGCACCTCCTTTGCTGTGAATTCCTTGAACTTGTTACTCCATCTCAGCTATGTCTTGGGCACAATATGCAATATGGGCTATACCTTGTTTTAGATGGTCCCCGGAGCTTTACAAATGAAAGGAATCCAACAATTGCTTGCAAAATAATTTTACCATGCATGGTGTATCATTTTTATTTGTAAGAGTTACTGTTGTCTACAAGGAACTTCACAAGTGTAGTTTGATTTTTACAGAAATCATTCTGTGTGATGGTGCAAAAGGAAGAATCCTTTGGCTTTAAAGCCATTACTTGAGGGTATGTCATCCTAAACTTCCTTCAAGGGATTTCTTTGTTCAGCCACTCCAAAATTCATTGTTAGTTATAGGAGTTACTGAAGGTTAAACTTGGCGTGAGCATTTGAAGGATTTAAAAGCATAGCATCCTGTAGATGAAATAGAGCAATAAAAAATTACATGATTACTGAATCAATATTGTACCATTTCCTGTATACTGAATTCCTTCATTTATGGTGAAAAATACCTGTCTGTTTACTTCTTATCTTCTGTAAATATCACGCCTATTTTTTTACCCCTCCTCTTTCCTTCTCCCTTTGTATCTCCTCCCTTGTGATAGAATCAATTGCATCAGTGGATATTATATAAAGAAAAGTTTTCAGTGGAGTTTCCAGTTCACCCATCTTGGCCACCATGGGGCTAAGAATTGCCAGCCTTTTTATAGTCTGGCTGGCTCTTTCCGATGCAAATGAAATAAGAAAAGGTAAGCTCGAGAAAAGAAATAGTAGAAGATTGTCTCCTGGAATAGGGAGAGAGAATTAAAACACCACTGCAGAGGTAGGAGGAGGCAGTGCATTTAAATAATGCACTGGAGTTTTAAGGTGCCTACATTTCTTAAACTTTCAAATACTGAGGCTACATGGCTCAGCCAACATAGGTAGATACAGCTCACTTTGGACAGATTAGTACCTAAATTTACTGCATTAATCTCTAGTTTGTTGTGCTTGGAAAATATTTTCAGTTTTACTTTTCTTTCCATGTGTTGAGACATTTCTAGGTATGACAACTGCTTAGCAGAAGGTAACTATATGAGTGGGCAAGGTTCATTGTTACAGCAGTGAAGAAAGTGGGTGATTATGCCTTCTCTTACTTTGGAATGACATAAATGCTTTCTTCAAAAGTGAATGTAGTAATGTTGGACAAGGCTCATTTTATCATTCAGGATATTAATAATCCTTCTGTAAAAGCACTAATTTACTCTGTTTGTTATCAACTTGGTTTTGAAATGGAGCACTCATGACGAAAAATATTTTTGGAAGAATAGGTGATGAATTTTATGCGGTGATCAGGTTTGGGGTATTTGTCTTGGTCTGCTGTGTCTTGAATTCAGCAGCGGGAGGAAAGCATTATCTTGTATCTGATATGTCAGCTGTGAGCTCTGGGAAAATCTCTGTAGCCTTCTTTCTGGGGAGAGAAGCATACCAGCTTGGCTGGATGTGTCTGGTATGACTAATACTGTCAAACTACTTAAAGGTCCCTTTGGTAGTTTCACTTTCTCAAGTTAAACACTGCAAGAAAAATCTTGTGAAGATGAGTGGTATGTGTGCCTTTGGTACCTTGGCAAGCTTCTCAAGTATGCTCAGCTTTTATGTTCATCTAGGACATCTTGAGATTTATCACTGTCTTAATTTGTATTATTTGTTGGTATAGATGGCTGAGAAAGGAACAATATCATTAGCTTCATCTTTTGTTATTGCAAAAAAAAGTATTTTTTTTTTTCTCCTACTGTGGTTATTTTCTGACCTATCTTCTGAAGAATTTCTATTCTGTGGTAATAGAAATCACTAGTTCTGTTAGGAGAAAAGGGAATTCTTTAAAACCTCATGTTGTACACAAGTCCTCTCATAACAATTAACCTATTTCCCTTCCAGTGTAGGAGTGGTACTTCCTTGGTTTCCTAACTGTTTCTTTTCTAGTTGATGTTGCATCAGGGAAGAAAATAGCTCTTAGAAATATTTAATATTACTAAAAATAATACCGTGATTCAGAATAAATTAATATATTTGGCAAAGCAGCTCCATTGCACTGATGCACCAGCTTGTTAGTGGTCAGAGGGTTAAGTTTCTTTACCTTTTGCAGACAAGTTCCTTCACCTCAGTAAGGATTATAAGACATACCCAGGTCTCAACAGTATTTGTTAACATCTTATTTTGCCTTTAGAAGTTCACGTGTATTCTGCTTAATAGACAGGTGCTTGATCAGGCTTGAGATCTGTGGAATCACTGTGCACGTAATTCCAAGTGGTTTCTACTGTATAATGCAACACATATCTTTTCTTGACTCTAGCTTGTTCATTTGACTATTTTCATTCCTTTTTCTTTTTCTTCAGGAAGGACAAGAAACCATGGCCACTACGTCTGCAGCACTTGGGGAAACAACCATTTCAAAACTTTTGATGGAGACATCTATCAATTCCCTGGAATTTGCGAGTATAATTTTGCTTCTGACTGCCGAGAGTCTTACAAGGAGTTCTCTATCCACATTCAGCGTGCTCTGAACAGCAATAACCACCCTGAGATCCAGTACATTCTGCTGACAATCAGGGACTTTACAGTGTACCTCAGACCAAAGCTGGCTGTGGTGGATGGACGGATGTAAGTTCCTTTAGGATAATAGTATTTCAGAGAAATTTGCTAGGGAATGTTCACATTGATTCTTTACATTGTGTTCTGTATACCATTAAGGCAACTGCTACAAACATTTCCACAAGCAAAAAAAAAAAATAATCCAGCATAAAAATTGCTTAAAACTTGATGATAAAAATCCTCATTTCTACACTGGCATAAGTGATGATTTAAACGCAAGTCAGGAAGAGGTTTGAGTGAATTGTTCTTGTTTTCTGGTTGTGCAGGAAACAAGGCAACTCATGACCCAGATCTTTCACTGGCATAAAATGATACAGCTTCATTTGTTTTATGGCATCATGTTGAGTTTACCTTAGCAGATAGTCTAGCAAATCCTCAAAAATGAAGATACAGTTCTCCAGGGTCTGTTTCTTTTATTTTGTGGCAGAAGAGAGGTGCTTTTTTCTGATCTTCATAAATAATTCTTTAAGATCTGATGGCCATTCCTCAAGAAATTATAATAGATATAATGCAGGTCAAAATTTACAATAATTAGTATGGCAATATATACTTTTTCACAGTAAGCTGCAGTATTTTTCTCCTCCCATAACATGGTTGCGCAAGGAACTAGTCTGATACCATAACTGTGCTAAGTAGTGTCTTAACCTAGCTTTTTCTGTCATTAGCCTATCTTTTCAGTGTGTGTATATATAAACACTCAAACAAGTAAAGCACCTCATAGGTTAGCACATAGTTCTGAAGATGGAAGAAACTGGCTGTTAGTATAACTTAGCATAAATTTTAAAATGTCTTTCTGTTGCCATTGAAGGACTGGGTTTTGTCCAGGACAGTATTTGCTTTGAAGTTTGGAAGCCACTGCAATGAAGATCTGTTCAAAGACAGAAAATAACGCTCAGTCTTCCAAGGATCATACTAGCATGCGTAACAAAATGGCATGAAGTTATAAAAAATGCATTCTTGCCCCAAATTGAAAAAGCTCTTTATTGTGCACTCAGGTCTTAAAAAAAACCTCCATGAAAACCAAGTTTAGAAATCCTTTAAAAATTGTTTTTCTTGAACCAAGCCTCTTTTTATTTTAGATAGTATTCATAAAACAATAGATCCCTTCTGAACAGAGGGCTTGTAGAACAGGTCTTTGCTGCATGGGGGATTTAGTTTTTTGTAGAACTTAATTTCTCATATTGCTCTTTAAATGGAAAATAATCGAGTTGTCATGTAGCACTTCACACTACTGAAGTGTAGTGAAAACTGTAAAGTAGAAAAATGTATGAATTTGCCTTTTAGTACCTGATCCACCAATTGATTAAATGTCGTAGTATTAGCAAAAAGAAATATTCCATGCTGTGATAGCTGAAAGGTGAAAAGCTGCCCAATGTTTTATAATTCCTCTCCAAGAACATGATCTCTTAAACCATCATTGGCCAGAGGATGAACAATGCAACCAAAAGTAAAAATAACCACTTCTGAGTTCCTGCCTACTATTTAGACATGTAAGTTGTTTGGCCATGTTAAAAATGCCTGAGGTAAATAGTTGGAAAAATCCCAGTGACAGGAGATAAAATTCTCCCAGTCGAGCCTAGTTAAGAGGAGATGTGCATAAACACACATGAATCCCAATAAGTAACAATTACATTGGAAAATCAGTAGAAAATGAACTGGTTGCTTCGACTGGATTCCAGTTTACACTACTGTTTGAACAGACTCTAGTTCTTTAGATTTTTATAGGAGTAGGCTGTTTGCCACAACACATTTATTGCTGAATAAAATTCAGTAGTATCACTTGTTACATAGTACACTCTAAGACTGGTGTACAAGAACAGGAGAAAGATCTGGTGAATTGATTCTTTATCAGACAAAAACATCTATGATCATCCTTCTGCAAAATAACCTACATCACATTAACATCCTTGTTGTCACCATTAACAAGCTTGGTCCTCTCAACCGAAAACTAATGAACTAACTACTGAAACAAACTACTGAATTCCTCATAGCATGCTCATTTATTTTCAAACTTTTGTTGGCAGTTCCTGTAACTGCCTGTGCTTTTTGAACTCTCTCTTGAGGAGGAAGATCCTTCCAAAGGAACATTAAATCTCTCTGAAATAGTTGTCAGATCTTTTGGTAAAGAAAAGCTTCCATTTATGTGTTACTTATTTCACTGAAGTAAATTATTGGTGAGTGTTTGAATATCCTCTGTTAATACCACAATGATGATGGATTTTCCTTTGATTGAGTTGAATACATCTGACATTTTGGCTTTTTCTTAAAGAACCCATACCCTCGGGGAAGCTTTGCCTCTGAAATTGCCTTGCCTTTTTAAGGCAATGAGTTATCATGTCAAGTGTCAGAGAGAGAGGATTTTGTGCCCCATTAAAACAAGGCGTCCTGTGCAGCTAGGATCAAGTGAAGAGAGAGTGGTTTCTCTATTCATTAAGGTATTGGCTTATTACAGAAATTCATGTCATCCCTTATGTTTCTGTACTAATGTAAAGTCTCTGGTTTTCTTCCTAGTGTGAAGACACCTTACTACAGCTCTGGTTTGCTCATTGAAAGCAATGACATTTACACCAAGGTTTATGCCAAATTAGGCCTGATTCTGATATGGAATCAGGAAGATGCACTGATGGTATGTATGATCCAAGTCTGTTTTATTGGTATTTCCTGGGTTTAACAGTCTACTGTATACCAAACAGAAGTAGAATCTCACAAACTGAAGAGAGCTAAAGTGTTAGGCTGACTCATCCAACTGATAATTATTTAAAAACATAAAGTTATTTTCTTTGCAAGTGATAGAGGTTGCAGTATGAGATGCAGATGATGTTAGTGGTCTCAGGAAAGGGAAAAGGAGCTTTCTGGAAATAGCTAATGTTTTTGCTATAGCACCTCCACAATGCAATCTGTATTTTCCTTCATTTGTCTTTTAAAGGACTGCCATCATCAACTTTCCTAATTTTAACCCAGTAGGGAAAAGAAGGAGAAAAACAAACAAACAAACAAAGTCCTGTGATTTTAAGAATGCTTTCTTTTTAATTTTTATCACAATGGTGGTTACTGCCATTACTTAAATATAGGATCTTCAGCCACTTCTTTCTGTTTTCTGTGTTTCTTTTTGCATCTAACTGCGTGTTTATTAACTATGTTACAAATTCATTTGCAGTGCCTACTTCTCTAACGAGTTTTGTATTAGTTTGCTATGGAATGTCTTCATGATCCAGATAATTTTCTGGGTTTTCTCTTTTTTTCCCATTACCTAGGTGGAGCTGGACAGCAAATTTAATAACCATACATGTGGTCTCTGTGGGGATTACAACGGAGTTCCAATCTACAATGAGTTTATCAATGGAGGTGAGTCATCCTACCATCCTGACAGTTACCACGGGAGATAAGCTGATAAGCACTGTGCATAGGAGCATCCCAGGAGAACAAATTTGTCCTCAGAGATTTTTAGGATTGCCCCAGAGTAAACATTGTGTTCCAGTGCTGCATTCCTTGTGTAAGATTATTTTTTTCCAGATTAATCATCTTGTTCTTTTCTATACTGGCCTTCTTTTCTTGTGTGCTTTAAATTTTTAAGCACACTTAGACATAACAGACATAATTCAAAGCAGAAACCTGTGCCTGACAGGCATATTTGATACCATAGCAGCTGTTTTCCTTGATTGGTAGATTCTTGGAAATTAAGTGTTCCTTGTTGTCAGTTTTTGGAGCTTAGCAAGACCTCTTTGTATTTTTTTCTCATAGATGCAAGCTACAATTCAATAACGTATGGGAATTTACAGAAGATCAGCAAACCTAATGCCAAATGTGAAGATCCTGATGAAACTCAGGCTCTTCCAAGCTGTAATGAGCATGTGCGTATTCCTAGCGGCTAACTTCACTTGCATGGGCACATGGAGACATCCTTGTGCTATGGGGAGTTAATGTGTGAGGAGCTGGGAAGACTTTGTCACTTCCAGGATCAGTCTTCTTATTTTCTTGAATAACTGGTGCTGTTCAGAAGACAACAGTTTTTATGACTAGACAGGAAGTGTCTAGAAGCTCAGGTGCTTACAAATCTCTTAAAAATTATTATTCTTCCTCCTTAGCGTGATGAGTGTGAGAGGTTGCTGACTTCCTCTGCATTTGCTGATTGTTGGTTACGTCTTAATTTTGAAACTTACATCCAAGCCTGCATGCAGGACAAGTGTGCATGTAATGGAAATGAGGACTCCTTCTGCCTCTGCAGCACCATCTCTGAATATTCTCGCCAGTGTTCACATGCGGGTGGTCGCCCGAGTGAATGGAGGACACAGTACTTTTGCCGTAAGCAGCTATATAAATTTTACAAAGAAACAAACATTTCATGGATATAGCACTGTGAAACATTTAAATTAATTCCTTCTTTACAAAACTATAGGCATATATGATAAACATCATACCAGTAGTGCAATAAACCACATACCATGTTCTTCCTTTTTTTTTTTCTTCTATTACCCTTTTAATTAAGAAATCTTTTTCAGCAACTAGAAATTCTATTTGCATTAGAAAACTCTGAAGTCTGATGCTGCAGATGACTGGTATAATTTGATCTATTTGAGACTAAAAGAATAAAATACAAAAAGCGGGTAAAGCAGTTCAGAAAGGGACAAAAATGCTTTGCCAGATGGAATCTGGCTTGGGAAAACACTGGCTTGAGGGGAGTAGGGGATGTAATCTGTGATTTCTGAGGAACGATGAACTTTACACTCAAATAACTAATGGTATCTTTCTCATTCTTTCAGCCAAGACCTGTCCTGATACCATGATCTACAGAGAAAGCAGCTCACCCTGCATGGATACTTGCTCACACTTGGGGATCAGCAGCCTTTGTGAGGAACACTACATGGATGGTTGTTTCTGCCCTGAAGGCAAGTCTTATTGTAGTCAAATTGTATCTTAAAAATTAGTACTACTACTCATTATTTTTCCCCCCTAGGGGAACATAATTATAAGGTGGTTTTTTTTTAAAAAGGCGACATGATTGATTAATTAATCAGGGATTTTATAGTTAAATCATATTAACACAGTGACAGGTAGTAAATCTGCTTTTTACTTCTCAACAAATGGGTTTCTGCTAATATATAGAAAATCATGCTTTTGGGGTTTAATAATTCTGAGGCAATGGACATCATTTGCCAGAGAGTGATAATGAGGGGGGCAGTGAGTGAAATTCTCAGACTTAATGTCAGGTTTATGAAAAAAGATTACAATGGTAGTCTATAGAGTATGCCTGAAGGACTAGGACCTGTTGGAACAGGTTCAGCGGAGGGCCATGAAGATGATCATAGGGATTGAGCACCTTCCCTATGAAGACAGGCTGAGAGAGCTGGGGTTGTTCAGCCTGGAGAACAGAAGGCTCTGGGGAGACCTCATAGCAGTCTACCAATATCTGAAGGGAGCCTAAAGGAGAGCCGGAGAGGGACTCTTTGTCAGCAAGTGTAGTGACAGGACAAGGGGTAATGGTTTTAAATTGGAAGAGGGGAGATTTAGATTAGATATTAGGAAGAAATTCTTTACTGTGAAGGTGGTGAAGCACTGGAACAGGTTGCCCAGGGAAGTTGTGGATGCCCCATCCCTGAAAGTGTTCAAGGCCAGGCCTAATGGGGCTTTGAGCAACCTGCTCTAGTGGAGGCATCCCTGCCCATGGCAAGGGCTTGGAACTAGATGATCTTTAAGGTCCCTTCCAACTCTAACCATTCTATGATTCTATGACTGAAAATCCAAACGTATAATTCTGAGATTGTTCTTATATACTTATATCAGGCTTTTTATCTGTGTATGTTAATGGATAGACTTGGATTTTCAAAACCATATAAAAGTGTTTTCCATTTGTCTTATATTACAAAAAGTAGAAACAGTACTCTTCACAGTTTTGATAATCTCTGTCTCTACTTTCTGTGTCAAGTTGAGAGCGTGTCTCCTCTGTGGAAAATGCTTATTTCAGAAAGGGCTGGAATAGCTTACTCTTGTGCTTTACAGGAACTGTGTATGATGATATTACTGAAAAAGGCTGCATACCTGCTAGCCAGTGCCACTGCAAACTCCATGGAAAGCAGTATTCACCTGGAGAAAGCATTACCAATGAATGTGAAGAATGGTAAGGATCATGATTGTTTTTACACCTTTCTTTGAATGATTGTAAACAGGTCTGCATTTTTCAATCTTCCATTTAGTCATAGGAGACTTTCTGAGAACATTCTGAACTTAACATTTACGTTGCATGTGTATACAACCAATTTTCTGAAAAATATTCTTCTATCTATGGCATATGGCAGAGAGGAAATCTTAAGGAAATGGTCAAAGACACAGTTTTAAAACACCCTGGGGGTATCTTGCTGTTTTCTAAGTATACAGCTGCTTTCAGTGGTCTCAGCTCCTGTAATACTTACAAGTTTTTTTTTATTATTTATCTGTTTGTAGCACCTGTAATTCAGGCAGATGGATGTGCAAAGATTTACCCTGTCCAGGAACATGTTCAGTGGAAGGAGGTTCCCATATTACCACCTTTGATGGGAAGAAATACACCTTCCATGGAGACTGTTACTATGTGTTGGCCAAGGTACTCTGTACTGTAGGGCTTTTCTCTTGTAGAGTAAATACAGGTCTCTGTGCACAGCTGTGAATAGTTGCTTTATTCCATTCTTACGGGATGAAGGAAACAGAAATGCTAAAAACCGTACTGGAAAGTTCAGGATGGGCTGTAATAGCCCTAGGGATGAGTTGGGCACTTACTGCAATGGGTAGTTAACTTAGACAGTAGATTACATATGCTGTCATTATCCAGTGGACTCTTTCATGTATAAGAAATCAAAGGATCACTCTGGCTGCATAGATAGGTAGACTGCAAAAATTGGCACTTCTCAGGATTAGAAGCTCTCAGTCAGATCTTTAATAGCTGTGTCTTTGTCTGAGTGTCAAAGCCAGCTAGGGAAAGCAGCTAGGCAGCTATTTCATTCATCTGTTCCTAAAACACGTGGTGCCTGTTATAGAGAAAGCTAAATATCATGTTGAAATAGAAACCATACCACTGAATTTATTTGAAAGATGGTTCAGCTTCCAGAGCCAGTGCTGAAATGGTGATCTTAATAACTAAGTTCTGTAGTAATCATTATTGTAACTGATGACTTTATTCTTTGTTTTGGAAATCATCTTGTGAGATTTTTGATTGGACTAATGGACATCTATTTCACTGTGGTTTTAGGGTCCTGCAAATAACAGTCATACTCTCCTGGCAGAGCTGGCTCCCTGTGGCTTCAGGGACAGGCAGACCTGTTTGAAGAGTGTTGTGCTGTTAGTAGATCACAAAAAAAATGTAAGTGTTCTGTCCGTTCTGCTAGATACATTGAAAATTAGCATGATTCCCTTACTGTGGAGCAATAAGTAATTCTTCTGGAGTCGCTCTTCTGGAGAGATAAGACACCTCAGTCAGGCTGTGAAAGAACTCAGGCTTCTGTCTTGAGAACTCGGAACTAAACTGAACGAAAGATGAGATTTAGATAAACTGATGTTTTTCCCTCTTCCCTTGTCTGCTTTGTGCTATGTAATTATTCTTACTACATTCCAGGCTGGCTGAAAGTAAGAGTGCCATTCTTCCTCCCCTAATAGTCTTTTACTTTGTTCAGATATAATTTTATAGATCTAATTGAGTCTTTTTCAGAAGAGATTCCATTTTTGAATTTTGATATAATCCAACCTTCTTAAATTTTTATATTTTCCTTCACTGTAGTATTCTGTTTGGTTATGGGAATATCTAGACTGTATTTATACATAATTTTACATACATGTACACATCATTTTCCTCCTGTATTTCTGGTCTTCTGTGTCCTTGCCAGCATAACCAGAACAAAACCAAAACAAATCAGAAACCCATCATTTTATGTTTCTGTATGTACAGCCTAGAATTTTATGAGAAAGTTTAATAAACTGCTTTCTTACCATGCCAGAATCATCCTAAACCTCTGCAAGAAAGCTGTGGCACATGTTTTTATAGGGAATAGGAACTTGCTATAGATCCTGAAGGCCCAATATTTTCTTTTAGTTGCTGAAACCAAGCTACCTAATATAAAGGAGCTTTGCATTTCATTACTGCTATAAATTGTTGCAGGCAGGTGTAAGTGAAACACTGATTAGCAAGATGAAACCTTACTTTTATCCTACAGGCCTGCTGCCACATTCAGTTTTCAGACAGGTTCTTCCTTTTAAAGATTTTAAGTTCTAGTCACAGTCTAAACATGCAAAATGTCTCCCCTCCTAATTTTTTTTTTTTATTAGTTCCTTTTTCTCTCAGTACCTGGAGCCCCATTCATTCTGTTTTATATTATACAGGTAGTAGTTTTCAGATCAGATGGCAGTGTGTTGCTGAATGACATGACAGTGAACGTGCCTCATGTGTCAGGTAAGGGACATAGCCTTGGATGTCATGTGTCAGACATGACTTCTCATGTGGGGTTGTATTTTTTCGGAAGCAAAAGTGGAAGAGAGACATATGAAATTTGTTCAGATTTTGGAACAGCTCTGGGCTGAATGTGATTTACTAGTCATCACTGAGAATTTTGTGGGCAGACTGACTCGGTATACAGCGGATGATTGAAAAATATGTCCCGTCACTTTTTTCATATGTCTTGAATATACTTCGGTGTGTTGCTTGGGTAAGAGGAATTGCCGTGGCATAAATTTAAAGCAAATAACCTGCTTATAAGGAGCTGTATTTAGCACTTTCCAAGTCTGGCTACAATGGTGTAGGCATGTCCTGTCTCTCAGTCATGGTGAGGCTCAGGCATGTTTCTCTCACCTCACTTCTTCCCCATATTTTTGTTTGGGTTTTTTTTTGGTTTTGTTTTTGTTTTTTGGTTTGTTTTTTTGCCTGTGGGGAAAAAAGCCTGGCAGAAGGTAACTGCTGTGTTTTCTGGTCAACCAGGGCAGGGAAGAAGGTTGGGTTGTGTAAAACCCTCTCATCAGCCTACTTGAGACATCAGCATCTTTTTATATAACCACTGGATTTAGAAAAATACTTTCAGAGGCTGACGCAGATCACCTAATCTAGGAGTCTGACTTCTGGTGGAAGGTCACTATCAGGCAGCAGCTGTGAGCTTTGGAAGTAACTTTTGAAAGGAATGTAGAACTTCTCTTTTTCACTCCTTTTTAGATATGTTCAGGCAGCACACTGACACAGTATGTATTGCTTCTTATTTACTGGCTTATCTGCAGATGGCAAGTTTCTTGCAAGAAAGTAATTCTTTATCTGAAAGGATAAGTATTTATTCGATGATACATTCACGAATGCTTTCACAAAAACAATTACAGTGTGTACGTGAAAGTTTAGAGAAATTAAAGTGCTCTAGGCAATAAAATAGACCATCTAATAAGTAGATTAAATAGATAAATAGAGCATATGTTAATAGATTTGTAAGAGATTGGTTAGCCAGTAGATGTTGGTTTTCTGGACTTCAGTAAAGCTAAAGTAAAACTATTTAGTAAAGCTATTAGAGAGTCTAGAGGAGGGTCACCAAGATAGTGAAAAGTCTCGAGGGCAAGACTTGTGAGGAGCAGTTGAGGTCACTTGATTTATTCAGTTTAGAGAAGAGAAAGCTGAGGGGTTACTGTATCACAGTGTACAACTTCCTCAAGAGGAGCAACAGAGGGGGAGGCGCTGATGTCCTCTCCCTGGTGACCAGAGAGGACACGAGGAGATGGTATGAAGCTGCTTCAAGGGAAATTCAGATTGGGCATTAGGAAAAGGTTCTTCACTGAGAGGGTGGTCAGTCACTGGAACAGGCTCCTGAGGGAAGTGGTCATGGCACCAAGCCTGTCAGAGTTCAAGAAGCATCTGGACGACAGTCTTAGACATATAGTTTCGTTTTAGGTAGTCCTGTGAGGAGCAGGGAGTTGAACTGATGATTGTTACAGGTCCCTTCCAATTTGATATAGTCTATGACTTCATGATTCTAATTAAAAAGCCTGGTTCCTCCAGTATGCTGATTTTGTATGTCAGTTCTGTTGATTTTTTTATAATGGCTTGAATAACTTCTGTACAAACATCTAACATTTCACAAGTAGTAGTGTTTAGCTATGCATTGGCTTGTAGAAACACCCCTATTACTTATTGTAAGCAACAGTGCTGGGATAATGTTTTCTCAGAAAATCCCTTGCTCTTCAGATTGCTGAACATCAGAGAGTTAGCACTGAAGCTGTATTGCAAAAAATCTGAATTTGATTCTATTCCCAGGGATGAGTCATTATAGGTAATCAGCTTAAGTTAGTGGAGACCTAGCAATGCAGCTAGTGTTGTATCTAGTTGCTGAGTGATTTTTAGAGGAAAGCTATCAGTAATTTGATCCTGATCTCAGACTTTTCATGGCAGGTGATGCCTTAGAATCTAATAAGTGTTTCTTTCAGCAGCCTATGTGTGTGTTTACTGCACAGTTCATGTTTTGTTTTTCAGCCAGCTTCTCAGTATTCAAGCCATCTTCCTACTATCTTGTTGTACAAACTTCTTTTGGGCTTCAGCTACAGATCCAGCTGTTTCCAGTCATGCAGGTGTTTGTGACTGTGGATCAATCAGTTCAAGGAAAACTTCAAGGCAAGTGTCTATTCAAATGGAAAACAAAGCTGTGGTGTTTCACAGCTGAAGTGTCATTTATTCTTTAAGTGAGTGAAAATTCTTCCTACTTATTGATTCAAGAGGAGGAAACTAAAGGCCAAAACCAAAATATTGGAAGACAATTGACTCAAACTAGAAATACATTTTTATGATTTGATATTGAAGTGACCTATCACTCTGGTGCCTGTACATCAATGTTTCTTAGAATATTCCTTAATTTTATATTCAGTTCCATTTTTAACTATCCACAAACCCAGGATTTTGGTGCATTTTGTGGTTTTAATATCATCAGAAAGCATAAAAAATACAGGTTAGGGTGGTGATCCCCTGAGGCAGAGATATCTTCATGAAGACTACTCTTCTCAAGAGGTTAAAGATTTAAAATAGCGTTCCTAAATCTTCAGTACTTACGGTATGCATTAATATTGAGGTGGAATAATCAGCTGTATGAACTTCTCTTTCTAATGTTTGTGATCAGTTGTTCCTTTCCCTTTGACCTTTTAGAATAAGAATGAGTAATAATTATGTAAAATTTTTACCTTCTTTTTCAATAGGTCTTTGTGGAAACTTTAATGGAATGGAAGGTGATGACTTTAAAACAAGCAGCGGGCTGGTAGAAGCTACAGGATCTGCCTTTGCTAACACATGGAAAGCTCAGTCCACCTGTATAGACCAGGTAGAAAACCTGGAAGACCCTTGCAGTTTCAGTATTGAAAGTGGTAAGCACACTAATAAGTCAGATGGTTGGCTTCTTCCAGAATGAGCAGCATTGCTATATATTACTGCAACCAGTGTGTAAGAGTTGTAGTGTGGCATTGAGGTTTTTTTAGAGGACTGCTAAATTAATTTCTGCAAGTATGTATACATATGAGCACTGATTTCCCATCAAATGGAAATTAAAATTTAGGGGGTGATTGTAGAGGAATCCTGAGCTGGAAAATAGGGAGGTAAGGTCTTTAATTTATGCTAGTTGCAAAGGCAGCTTGTATTTCCTAGTATTAATTATCACTATGTTTAACTTTAAAGCTTTATGGTCCCCAAATGGGAAGGGCTGTCACAATTCCATGTAGACAAGTTGGAGCAGTGAGATATAATTTTTGATTTTATAATTGCATGTCTACTGCTAGATAACTGAATCAGAGAATAGAAATATAAGTACAGTGAATGCATGTGGTTTCTCCACTTCCCAAAGTGAACACCGTTCTCTCATTTGTATTATTGCATGGCATTCATGTGACAACATAACTAGACATGCCACAAGGAAGATAAATGAATGTAATGAATGTAACGATATAATTTCATTTTCTCCCTTTTTTTTCAGCAAATTATGCTGAGCATTGGTGTTCTTTGCTGAAAAATCCAGAAGGTCCTTTTGCAAGATGTCACGAAATCGTTGATCCTTCAGAATACTATAAGGTATTGTAATCTTGCACTCTTTTTAGTACTGCTTTATGTCAGATGGATCAATGTAGACATTTATCATTGTTCAAATATTTGAGACTACTGAGTAGCTTGCCCATAAGAGCTGGTGAGGTTTTTGCAGTGATTAACTGAGGCAGCATAGCATGCATCCCAAGTATCTCCTATGATGAGATTCTTATGGAATGCTGCTGAAGAAAAAATTTGTTCTTCTGGTTTCTTACGTTTTTTATTTAATGTATTTAGTATTTAATAATTCGATACTTAATGATTCAATAATTGAACTGGAAAGAAGAATCAAGAGATGCCAATGTGCACAGAAAATTTAATTCTACCCTTACATATTAATAGCTATTAAGCCAGAAATTTAAAAAAGTCATTATTTATTATCATTTTCATGCCAGAATCTCCATGGTTTCTTTTTGCCCTGTGCTCATCACTGTTGAGCAGTGATTGAGGCTTACCTGAGCAAAATAGAAGAAATTCCTAAGTCTTTGCTCATACCTGGAACTCAGTCTGAGGTCAAATTTACTGAAGATCTTCATACATCTGGTTAATATCATGCCATTACAATTTTTAATTTTTATGGATCTCTGCATTTCTAAGTTGTAACTGAGGGAGAATGGTAACAAAATCATAGAATTACAGAGTCATAGAATAGTTTGGGTTGGAAGGGTCCTTTAAAAGTCACCTAGTCCAACCCCCCTGGAGATGCAGGGACATCTTCAACTAAACATCCAACTTGACCTTGAACATTTCCAGGGACGGGACATCCGCCACCTCTCTGGACAACCTGTTCCAGTGTTTTGCTACCCTTAGCATAAAAAATTTCTTCCTTATGTCTACTCCAAATCTTCCTCTTTCAATTTAAAACCTTTACCCCTTCTCCTATTGCAACAGGTCCTGCTAAAAAGTTTGTCCCCATCTTTCTTATAAGCCCCCTTTAAGTACTGAAAGGTCTCAGTAAGGTCTCCCCAGAGCTGTCTCTTCTCCAGGCTGAACAATGCCAACTCTCTCAGCCTGTCCCATCTGTGAGAGGTGCTCTAACCCTCTGATCTTTTTTGTGGCCCTCCTCTGGACTCACTCCTGCAGGTCCGACTTTGCTGTACTGAGGGCTCCAGAGCTGGACACAGTAGTCCGGGTGGGGTCTCACCAGAGTGGAGAATCCTTCACAAAAGGTGTTGTTAGGTGGCTGGCTGCTTTTTAAAGGTTCAAGAGGCTTGGTTTAGGTTAGGATAAGCATTCAAACATTTCCATTGTATATGAAATGGAGTAACACTTTCAGTCTCTGGTCTTTGTTCATTCTTCCATTGTTCTTTGATCACAGGAATTAATAAAAACATCAGAAAAAGGACAAAAGATATTTCATAGCAACTGAGTTGCAGTTACCCGTTGTTTTTCTTTGGGTTTACTGACCCTTTCATTAATTTTTCAGAAATGTAAATATGACACTTGCCTCTGCGAAAACAATGAAGAATGCTTGTGTGCTGCCCTGTCCTCTTACTCAAGAGCCTGTGCTTTCAAAGGGATCATACTGGGAGGCTGGAGAAAAAGTGTCTGCAGTAAGTAGTGAAACTGTAATCCCTGTGGAATTAATTAGCCACGAGAAATATGCAGGTTCTCTCTGAATTTGTTTGTCAGTGATCTCAATGTTAAGGGATTTGGAGTACCTCAGAAATGTCTAGTGGACTTAAAGAGACAATGCTTATAATATTTTTAATTCATCTAATATTCTTTAGCTGTCATTTGTTCATGACATTTAAAAGTAGAAAGCAGTATTTTTCACTTTCATCTTCTTTCCCCAGTTTAAATAATAATGCTTTTTCTATCTTTGACTAAGGGAATCCCAGCCATCAAGGTTTTTACATTGTCTTTGCTTGTCACTGTCTTTTTTTTATCATTGTGCTTGTATTTTATCAACAGCACAGTACTGTTGCGACTATGAGTTTATCATCTTGTGCTCTCTCTCTATCAACATGTGAAACAAAAATGGGTATACAAGAAGTTTTCAACTGGTAAAGAAACTTATGCTAGCATTACTTGTGACATAATATTTTTGTACTTTAATAAAATCTAAGGGAGTATTTTTACCATTACATGCTGCACAGCCAAAGAAACCGAAATGGAAATGTCAAGGTTAAATTGTCCATCTTGCATCCCTTATTTATCAGTTTGTTTATTTTCCCCCCAGCTAGGGAAGTGTCTGCCTGCCCAGGAAATCAAATCTTCCTTTACAATCTTACAATGTGCCAGCAAACATGTCGCTCTCTTGCTGATGGTGAAAAGCATTGCTTGCAAGACTTTGCTCCTGTGGATGGCTGTGGCTGCCCATATAATACGTACTTGGATAACCAGGGTAGCTGTGTGCCCATGTCCAAGTGCCCATGTTATTACAAGGGATCATACCTGGAACCAGGGGAATATGTCACCAGAGATGGAGAACGTTGGTATGTTTTATTGTGGTTTCTTGATTGTGGGGATAAAAGCCCTTTTAAAATTTGCTTACTAGGTGTAAGGTGCTTAGCTTTTTTTTTGTGCTTTGATGAACATTTGTAATATGTTTCACACCATCTTCATGCTGAGAAAAGCATCATACTGTTGCAATGTAATTTATTAATACTTGAGAAGTGCAGCTTTGTTTGGAGGTGTGAATACTGGCCTTCACAGATAAATGCTATTATGAAGCTGCACTGTTAATAGGGCTTTGTTGAGCTGAGAGTTAAATGGAAGATAAAAGGCCATCTATAATGTTATGTTCCTGTTTCTTTCTCTGTCAGAGACAGATTGCTTGTGTTTTCCACTGGAGGAAGGTCCCCTTGATATGTGTATACTATAGCATAGGCTTTTGAAAACAACTTCCAGGATTCTAGTATTTTTATCATGGACTCTGACATTTGTTTGCTGCATGAATCATCAGTGCAAACTGTGAAATACTTCCTTTTCTCATCCAGCAGATGAAGCATACAGGCTAACAAAATAGCAGCATAGGAGTTGAATAGGCATGGAATTATACTGTGTATCCAAACGAAGGCTTTGATTTAAATTATCATTAGTATCTGTTTCATTATTATTTGCTTCCTGAGTCATAAAAAAAGCATAGTATTAAGGATTAATAGAATAGTTGTCTTTCCTTAAAACATAACCTTTCTGTCATTATGCCTAAAATCTTGCTACACCTTTTCTCCAAGTGAAAATTCATGAGTTCGCATCAATAGAGTTGACGCTGAAATATCAGTAGAAATTATGATACTGATACTGATACTCTCTGTATCATTGAGAGTATCTCTGATACTCTCAAATTTATATAAAGAAATTCTTAGATTTAAATTGAAGACACCGAGCTTACTTTTTTTTTAATTTCTATTTACTTCAATTCTTTTCTAGTGTTTGCCGAAATGCAAAGGTCCAGTGTACTTCAGTGACAATAAGAATGAAAAGTAAGTGACATTCTATAAAGTAAAATAAAACAAAAACCTTAACACAACCTCTAGACCCAAAGTTACACTTTGAATTTGAATTCTCCACCTGTTTTTGTTTGTTTGTTTGTTTGTTTTTTCTCTTTATGTGAAACAGTTACACATTTTCACTTTGTTCCGTCTTCACTGAGCCTCTTTTTTATAAGGATAGGCATACCCTGAGATTTCTCAGTAGCTACCACCTTTCACATACATTTCTTTTGCTTTTTCTTGATTCATCTAAACCATCAATATACCTTTCAGATGCAACAGAATGTTCTTCTAACAAGATGTACTTTGACTGTAATGCATCCCCACATTGGACTTCGCAAACACCTGTACAACTTAGCTGTCATACTCGTGGAACTGATCATGTATGTATTCAGTTTTTCTCCATGTAACATTACCTTTATTCTGTATTCTTTAAATGACAGTGCAACCCAGAAAATGCATTTCTAATAAGTTTATTTCTCTTTGGTTTAATCTTCCTTTATTCCTCCACAGTGATATTGCTCTGTTGCCAATTTCATGATGATTCCCCTTATGTTTTCCCTCTCCTTTTTCTTTTTACTGTGTTTTCAGTAGAGTCGTACCTCCCAACTGAAATATGGTTTGGGTTCTTATACAATCAAACAAGAAAAGAAAAATATTAGAATCCTAGAAAGAAAACCCTATAAAACTAATCAGTATTATGCTGTCTGGTTATAAATGCAGTTTTTACCAGAGCATTTATGAAGAAGTGGAAGAAAAATGTAGTGCTTTTTCATGAAGTAAAGTTTCTCCTTATATTCCTTAGTTCCAGGCAGAGTGTGTCTCAGGCTGTGTGTGTCCTGAAGGTCTATTTGATGATGGGAAAGGGGGCTGTGTTGAGGAGAAGGACTGCCCATGCAGCCATAACAACCAGCAGTATTCTCCTGGAGAGAAGATAACAGTGGACTGCAACACCTGGTAAGTTATGATTTTGTACTCTCTTCTAGAATATATTGTATGCAGTAAATCAATAGTCGTGTCTAGGCTTATGTACTGCAGTGGCTTGTGTACTACAGTGGCTATAGTTGCAAGTATAAATCTTTATTTTCAGGCATACTTTTTGCTATCTGAGGAAATACAGATTGTGCTGAAAATATTGGGATAATAGATACCTCTGTTTTCAGTAGGCATCTCTTGTTGTGAAAATGCACTCGTTTTTTAAATATAAACACTTTCCGATCTAAAAAATGTAGCTGGCCAGAGTTAAAAATCATGTTATAGGCTTAAAAACAGGCTAAACTATTGAAGTTGAGACTTAAGACACTCTGTAACACTGAAATGGGTGTTGTGCATATTATCACGTTGTATCAGTTAGCTGCTTGGTTTGTTCTGCAGTTTTCCAAACAGCGCACATTCGGTGAGATCTGAAAATTCAGCTCTTCTGCTCTCTTCTAGTACCTGCCAAAAAGGAGATTGGAGCTGCACTAAAGATCTGTGCTATGGGACTTGTATGATATATGGAAGTGGCCATTATATCACCTTTGATGGAAAATTCTATGACTTTGATGGGAGTTGTGAATATGTGGCTACTCAGGTAATGCTCATCAGGAGGGCTGAAATGACATCTGATTGCCTTGAAGGTCTACTTTCCTCTTTGGTTTTGTCATTCCTTGTGGCCTGCCATCACTGTTCCTGTGGTGTTTACACATTCTGCCAGGATAAATGCTGTATTTTCAGTGCAGGCAAGCTGTGTGAATGGGGTTTTTTTCTGATACAGTGGTCATAAATTGTATGTAACAGGACTATTTTCCAATGAGAGTTAACAGCTCATCAGTTGTGAAGTAAATCAAAACTCTAAGTTTACAAAACAAAGTAATTTATATTTAAAGATATATTCCTCATTTTGTTTTATTGTCCCACTTGTTTCCCAGGGTTTGCCACACATGAGATTGTATTAACTGTTTATATGTATGTAGAGATGTATGTGTATACCTTTGTGTGTCTGTAAAAATACTTGTATGTAGGATTTCACACATGAAGCAGTGGTAATGATTTATACATTGTGAGGATTTAAATTATTGTAATTATTATGATATTGAACTAAAAATTAAATATTCTGCCTAATTTTCTTATGGTCATTTTTTCCTTTTTCAATAGGATTTTTGTGGTGACAAAAATTCCAGTGGCTCGTTCAGTATCATCACGGAGAATGTCCCTTGTGGAACTACAGGAGTCACCTGCTCAAAGGCTATTAAAATTTTTCTAGGGGTGAGTAACGATACTCAATGCATATATATCAGTATTCAAGTATTTAAAATAAAGTAGTGCTTCAAAGCCACATCCCAAAAAGCAGCTATAACAAGTAAAGGTTAGAGCCCCTATCAAATTAATCTGTAAAGTTGTCGATTCTCAGGTACTGAAACCTCTCCAAAGCAAAGGTGCTATACCACTTTCTGTCATCTAGGAAAGTCATCCCAGACTTTGAGCTATTGGTTTCAGAATGAGTTGTATTATTATGAGTGTCTCATATTTTATGTCATCATAAAAGTTAGTGTTACAATGTTTCTCTTTCTGTCTTTCAGAAAACTGAGCTGAAACTGGAGAACAAAGATTATAAAGAAATTCAGCGAGATATTGGTGATGATGTGCAATATTGGAACAGGACAGTAGGCCTCTACCTTGTTATTGAGGCTAGCAACGGTGTGATGCTTATCTGGGATAAGAAGACTACTGTTTTCATCAAGCTGACCCCTGATTACAAAGTTAGGACCTGTCTGTCTTTTTCTGAAGTAGTAGTATGATTAGATAAATAAGATGAGGAAACGTAAATGGTTTTTTTTAGTCAGAGTCTGTGTTTAATTCCTATATCCTCTGCATGTTGATGATTAGCTTGCATTATTACTATCACAGCTTGCAGAGGTGCTACTGCAGTTCCTTACAGTCCAGTAATGCATTACAGAGGATGCATAGCATACGTTTGCAATAAAGCTAGACATCTAATGCATTCTGAATTTGAGAATATTAAGAGCCAAACATTCACAGTAATTTAGGGGATCCTGCATGGAATCTCAGCCCTGAGTTAAAATAGAACTGCCAATGCAATGTATGGAGATGGTTCTGATTTCTGAAAATTGGCATACTGAATTATAGAGTACTGAATTCATTGGGCTGAATGAGGTGGCGTGGGGTTGTATAAACAGGGACACAGTGTTGCTTGAGGGGACTGATGTACCTTAAACAGTACTACCAAAATTTCATTATTGTGGGTAAGTTGGTAAATTCTTTCTTTTGAGAAAAATGAGTCCCTGTCATTTTTTTTTCCATGGATTAAAAAATGGTGTTCATTATGTTAGAAACTTTTAATAAAAACAGTTTTAAGCAGAATGAAATTCCCTCAGGTTTGTATTAATAGCTAAATTGTGAAAAATTGAGAAGAATGGGAAATAAATTAATTCTTCTCAGCTAAACGAGGCTTAGCCACTCTTTAGTGTTATAAGTTGGATGAAGAGCCACCACAGAGACATGGAAATATACTGGATATAATTGGCTTCAGGGAGGGAAGACGTGGCAGCTGAGTACAGAGACAAATAAAGGTTTAATTTCTGTACAAATGATTTGCAAGTAAAGATGAAAATACATAAGTTACACAGAGAGTCATTTGTCCTTTTTAATGCCACTGTTTTGCTCTTACTTTACTGGAGTCTGTTTCTCACTTCCATGGTATGTTTAAAAGCTGTGGATATGTTAATTTTCTTTTCCAGGGCAAAGTATGTGGTCTGTGTGGCAACTTTGATGACAAGTCTAACAATGACTTTACAACAAGGAGTGGGCTGCAGGAGACTAATGCACTGAAGTTTGGGAATTCCTGGAAACAGTCTTCCTTGTGCCCAGATGTCACAGAAGAGATTAAGCCCTGTGATGTAAAACCACATCGGAAGTCCTGGGCAGAGAAAGAATGCAGTATCATCCAGAGTGAAGTCTTCAAAATTTGTCACTCCAAGGTTTGTAGAGGGCAGTAAGTGATGGGACAGCACAGTACATTTCTGTTAGTGCAGAAACAGAACATCAGAAATGAATGAAGAGATCATTAAATAAAATGATCTTCAGTAAGGTCTTCAATACAGCTACAAGTATCAGCACATTTCAGCTAGCCTAACTCAAAGTAGTTTTGGTATCTGTGGCAATGGGACTGTATCAGTAGTAGTGCCAGCCCCGGGTGTACAAACCCATGTTCATCACCACAGTTTCTCTGCTACTGCTGTGTAAGCTAGGTTCAAAAATCTAGCATGAATAGGTGTGTGTGCGCTGCAGTCGCACCATCTCTTGTTGAGATGTCAACGCTGTAAGTTCTGAAAGGCCTTGTGATCATCCAACCCCCTCTTCCGACAGAAATGCATACTATACTTGAAAGATAGCTGTTGAAGCGACCACTGCTCCTTGTAATATTCAACCCACAGAAGGAATGTTCTTGGAAACTGCTGACATTGCACAGTTTAGGCGGGCTTAGCTGCTAGTACTGTGCCTCCAAATTGTCATAGCACACCCTATGTCAGGCTCACAGCTTCTAGCTCACAGTGCACATGGAGCACTCCTCTCTATTTCTTGTCTCTTTTCTGGAGTATGGTAATATTAACAACAGCTTGTTCTTAACTGACAGTGGAAATGTCAAAAAGAACTATTAATTTAATTAATTTAATATATGTTTTTATGTTGATTCCTTCACCGGCTAAAATCCAGTCTAAGTTTCTCCTCTGGCAGTCCCAAGCAAAAAAAATGGAAATCTTTTGCTCATGTGTCGCTGGATAAACTCCAAAAACTGGCAAGCACAAAATTCTCTGCTTCATATTTGCTGTGAAGTGCAGCCTTTCTGATATTGCTTACTACTTGGTTGGCAAAACTTGCTGGGAGATAAGACTTCATTTAGTAATTCTTAGAAACAGTCTCACTCTTGTCCAGCTCAATTCCCATATCTCAAGAGATATCTCAAACTTACTAGTTTGAAAACTAATTTGGAGATGGACTGGGACATCATTTCTTTCCCCAACAGGTGGACCCAATTCCATTCTATGAAGCTTGTGTTCATGATGCCTGCTCTTGTGACAGTGGTGGAGATTGTGAGTGCTTCTGTACTGCAGTTGCTGCATATGCTCAAGAATGTACCAAGGCTCAAGCCTGTGTTTTCTGGAGAACTCCTGATATATGCCGTGAGTAACAGTTAAACACAACTGTATCTTTCTGGCTGATGTCAGAAAGCCTATCAAATAAATCATTAATACTTTCACTGCAAGGTCATGCAAAGTATGCAAAGCAATTTATTTTTGCACCATATCAGAGAAAAAACAAAACTAGTAAATTTGTATATTTCAATTGTCTTTATTCAGCCTACCTTCTCTGTTTCTTTTTCCTTTTTCTTATCTTTCTCGTCTCACTTCCCTACTTCCCTTCTTTTTTTTTTTTTTTTTTTTTTGTGTTAAGGCTAGGTTTCGAGTCTTCCTTCCATTTTTCTTGATAATTGATGAACTGCAACTGCTGTTAGTTTTTGCTTCTCTCTTGTTTTTTAAAGCATTCAGAATTTGATTTTAGCAAAAGTATATAGAAATACTGCTGTGTAGATGAACCTAATCAGTATTGAGTATATTAAGCAGTGTCCCCTAGTGGTGCTCATGCTCATACCAGTGCATCATAAAATAATGTAAAATAATATTTAAATTAATATTTCTCCAAAAAGTGTTCTCAAAACAAAATTTTGAGATTCTAAATGGCAGAAATGTAATTTTTTTTTATTTAAAAAATTAATTCCGATTCATATTTAAAGCTATTTGTAGTTTTTAAGCGTAAGAAGCCAGTGCAACAGAACTTAGACATTTCAGTCAGCTCAGATATATACGTTTATAAAAACTCCTTCCGCTGTCCATAGTCATCTAAGCTGAATTCTGTTCTGAGTTGTGTCCATAATGTCTCATGTGCTCGGTCTGGGCCTGCTGGAGGTGACTTTCAGTCCATGTGATACAGCAAAGTAGAACTATTTTGAATATACTGCAGGAGTTTGTAGGAGTTTGCCAGTAGCTGGGTATGAAAATGCTCTCAGAAATTTACCCTTAGTTTTAGATTAAAATCAACACTATTTATTTATTTATTTCACGTGATTTGAATCAAACATTTTCACCCTGCAGCTTAAGTGTTTAATATCATATCTTGGGCCCCAGAGTTTTGATTCCAAATTTCGATGTACCTTACATATAGTATAGCATAGCACAGCGCAGCATAATAGAATATAGTATAGTAGAAGAAAGTCGAGGTCCTATACCTCAAGAAAAATTTTGCTGGCTTAGCATGTAGATTCATTTAGTTTATACCTTTAAAGACCTGATCAGAACTGCATTCTGGCAACCATGTTTTTAATGAGCTTTTTTTTTTTTCCCTCATCAGCAATATTTTGTGACTACTACAACCCTCGTAATGAGTGTGACTGGCACTATGAGCCTTGTGGCAGTAATGTCACGACCTGCAAGATGATTAATAATGTCAGCACCAACTTTTCAGTACCATACCTGGAAGGTATTGCCATTTTTTTCAGTTTTATTTCATATAACTTTGTCCAGCTACCATTTAATGAATGTGGAATAGTCAGTCAGCTTGACAAGATATTCCTAGATCTGTTACATTGAATTCATTTCCAGTCTTACATAAATGTTTCCTATAATGTAATTTCTTCTTTATTAACATCAGTGGGTGATAGTTACATTGCTGTCAGCCATGAAACAAGGTGTCTGCTTGGATAATATCCTGAAACATGCAAGATGATTACACCATTGCTATTTTGCATCCCATCCTAAGGGGACTTCAAGAGAAAGAAAACTTTTTACATGGTAAAGAAGCAAGTTACTGATAGTTGGGTTTTTTTAAACTTATCATTCTTTATGCTTCAGATCCACCTTGACTTTATTAGATTAATGTGCAGCTTTGTCCTATATTTACTATGAAAAATATCTTTGATATCAGACACACTGATGCTGCTATATATTGGATCTTAACGGAGACCACAAAATGTTATTGTTGGCGGGCTACTGGGAGCTACCTCCATTTTTAGGTTATTTGAATTTGTAGTTTTTGGTCTAGGTTTTAAGACCAAGAAGTAAGGCTAAACCAGATTATTCTGCATTCCATCCCACTATGAGGATCCACAAGCCATTTAAATGCCATTGAACCCCTCAAAGTATGTAGAAATATGATATTAGTAGTTGAAAGTCTTTGTGCTTGGTAACTGAAAATGAGTTTAATGTCATGGAGACTGTGATGATCTAAGAATGTGAATGACTTTACAAATAACTTCTGGTTTACCACATGATAAAGTTTAAGAAAGCAGCCACATTTTTGGCCACACAGTCATTTTGGTCTGGTCTGGAAGCAGTTATCTCCAGTTTAGGGACTGTAAAGAACTGCCCAGAGTTTGACTGCTATTTTAATCCTTGAACTGCTGGTAACAAAACAAAAAAAAAAAAACCCAAACAACCAAACCCTAAGCAAAATAATAAAGAAACCCCAAACAAACTAAGTCTATGTTTTGAAATAGATTGTCATTGACAGAAAGATTTGGGAAGTGTCAGAAGGCAGTTTATTATGTATCTAATTATCTTTCTAAATCATTTTTGTTTTTTATCTTCAGTGGAAGTACAGAGCACACTTACTTTTGTTAGGGCATCTTTAGTACAGTCTGGCAGTGGGAAGTGACTTTTAAGTACCAGTTAATTACTTGGTCATTCAGTTTATAGGCTATTTAGAACTCCAGTACAGTATAAAGAGGACATTATGTAATTAAGAATTGGATTTTATGAGAGTTTATTTGTAAGCAGGAAACAGTAATTTTTTTAAAAGTGTATTTACATGAAAAATACAATGAGAATTGACAGACACTTAAGCCCTTACAGGTGGGGTTTGGGTCACTGGCCAAGGGTATGGAAAAATGCAGATAAATTATCTGTTTTGGGTAGAGATACTTGGCCTATTAAAGGCACATAAACAAGGTGCAATGTTCCAATAAATGTAGTGAAAATCCTGTTTGCTAAGGAATCCACTTCCATGTTCTTCACGAAAGTGTTATTGATATAGTGATCACATTTCAAAATAATTTCTCTTTCTCTTAAAATTACTAGCTGCCCATAGAAACTAATATAAATTAAGGAGTTCTCCAAGATCTTCAACTAGGAAGAAGCAACTTCCCTAGTTTTCATGACTAAACTCTTATTTAATACTCCTCACCCCACCATTTTCAATGAGAATGATTTAAGTCTTTTGGAAAGACTAATTGTGCAAGGATTAATTTGAATTGGAAATTTTCTGTTTCTTTCACTATGCTTGATCAAATGAGAATCATTTACCTTCAGAAAGTATCCTGTCATTGAGTTAACTCTTCATACTTTTTCTTCATCTTTTATACTGTTCTACTTGTTATCAACAGGTTGCTACCCCAGATGCCCTGAGGACAAACCTATTTATAATGAAGAGACAAAGAAATGTGTGCGTGGAGATGAATGTGGGTGTTACGTCAATGGAATTTATGTTCCGCTTGGAGGAGAAATATCCAGAGAAGAGAACTGTACAAAATGGTATATAAAAAATGCAAAAACATTTGCAGTAATTCAGGAAAGAATTTATGTATGCTGAGCCCCTCGTTTACTTTACTAGGCCTCAAGCAAATAGAGATGCAACTTCAGCTGAAGAGCTGATATATTCTAGCATTTATCTATACAAATCAGAGGAACATCCATTTGTTCTGGATGAGACTTAAACTCAATAAATGCTGCACTTACAATACATATAGATTCTAAACTTTTCATTTATAATTTTCTGAACCCATAATAATCCAGATTTCATGCTGATAGTGTCATTGTAAGAAGTATATTAGCAAATTCATTAAGTATACTGTTTGAAGATACAATGATATAATGGCATGAAACCTAGGTGTGTCTCTAGAACAACCTTTTGATTCTCGTGGCTCTTTGGGAAGAAAGGGGCCACTCTGCCTTACATTCTCACTTAAAACTGTGATTTCAAAATCACTGTAATCTGAAATGATCTGTACTAGCCCTAAAAGAGATAGTTTTGACTGCTCGTTCCTAGAGCCTTACTAATCATAGCACTGATATCTATGACTTCACATGGTGACCAGAGATAAAAACCCTGATCTAGCCAAAAGTTCACTGCTCTGAAAAACAATTGTTACTTTTGCACTGTTGCAACTTGAACACAAAGCAGTTCATTATAGTTTTAAGATATTGTACTTAAAGAATGAAAGTGATGACTTAGTTTGAATGAAATAAAGATAGGCAATATTGGGAAAAATACCCAGTAATGTGAATGAAGATCAAGTGACAAATTTCCATGTTTCTGTGCTCTTGGCTCTGCTAACAGGTGTCATAAAATATCTGCAACATTTTAATTTTTGAAAATTTTGCTTTTAGTGTATGTGACGCCCCAGGAATCGTGAACTGCGAACCACTCCCAGGTAAATAACTTTTGGGTTTTTCTATAAGGAAAAATTTTAAAAAATGCATAGAACTACTATGTCTGTCTCTACAAAAGACTTAGTATGTATTTAGCATAATTTTTCCAGTGCAAGTGAAAGTTGTGGCCAGAGAAAATTAGACAGCACTTTTGTTGAACCATGCTGTTAGTAATTCTTGTTCAACCTTTTTCTCATGTCCCATTATTCTTTCTCCCCATATCCCATATCTATGGACCTCACTACAAGAGTTTGCACTTTCAGAACATGTAGTATTATAGAAAAGTGTCAGATAGCAAACTGCAGTTGTTATTTCTCTCAGAACATTTTAAATCTGGTTTGTAAGTCTGTTCTTCCGAGCATTTTATGTAAGGCTTTATTAAATATGTTTCAGTTATCCTCCAAATGTAGAGATAAATTAGTGCAATGCATGAGATCCAAGCTTCAGGTGCATGCATGACTCATGTAAATGCTTACTTTCCCATAAGTATTTTGCCGTTATCTCTTACCTGGTTATAGAAAAATTGCACAGTAAAGCTCTTTCTTGTAGGGTGTCCTTGCGTCATCAATGGAACAAGTTATCAAGTGAATGAGACCGTGGCAATAATAGAGGATAACAACACATGTACAATATACATTTGTGCAGTAAATGGTTCTCTAGTTCCTATAGAGAGTGGTCCTTGTCCGCAATCTACTACACCTACAATCATTTCAACCTCCACTCCAACAAGTACTCTTACCACCACAGGTAAACCTTCAACAGAGTTGTACATCTAAAAATTATTTTCTTTAAGGAAAATACTGTAAAGATAGAATGTACAAGTATATGGGCTTACAGTTGCCACAGATAGAGTGATACTTATGAATAGTTTAATGACACTGCACTAAGAAACATTTTTAACACTTTGAGTCAATTTACTTCTCATGGAAGAAATTGTAACTATAAATGTACAGGGTGTCTTCCTAATTCTGAAAAACATGTTAGTATCTCAGTATCCTGACGGGATAGTAGGAATTGTCTCAGTAGTCCCAGCAAAAAAAATCCGAACATAATTAGGATACTTAAAACTGTTATTACTTTTTTTTTTCTAAAGCTTGCAGATGATGGAATAATCTTTTTTTTCTATTTCAGTTACCACTACAAGCTCTCCAGTTACCACTACAAGCTCTCCAGTTACTACAAGTAAGTTTTAAATAGAAAACTAAGTTGTTAAAAAATGTCAGAGGAGCATTTAAAGGGAAAGTAAATTAAAGATGACCACTGCAGAAAAATATGTTTCAAATAGAAATTGATAACTTCTAAAAATTGCAGTAATGTGATAAGTATAGAGGGCAGAAAGACCTTTTAAAGGCTTCAGCTTGGTGATTTTATTTTGATGCAAAACTTTCTGTTGAAAAACCTGGTAATACAGAACCCGTTTTAGAACATTTTTGTCTTAGAAAAATGACAAGTTGCAATGCATTGCTCTAGTCCTTAACGGAATAGAATACAAAACTAATTTTCTCAGAATGTTCTCTGTAAGCTCAGACACTGAATCTCTGCTTTTTTTCCTTGCAGCTTCATGCTCTCATTTAATCTGTAATTGGACTGAGTGGTTTGATGTTAGTAATCCTGAAGAAGATGGTGGTGACTATGAAACTTACGAGGAAATAGAAAAACATGGAAAAAAAATATGTGCAGCTCCTGAAAAAATTGAATGCAGGGCAAAAGATAATCCTCATATAAGCTTAGAGGAACTTGGCCAGAAAGTAGAGTGTGATGTTGCATTTGGACTAATCTGTAAAAATGAGGAGCAAGATAAAACTATGTGGGAACTTTGCTATAATTATGAAATCAGCGTATACTGCTGTGAGCCGTTTGAAGTGCCTTGTGAGACTCCAAGTACACCGAGTCGAACACCAACAACTTCAACCACCACCAGCACAACAGTACCTACCACCACTATAACCAGACAGACAACATCAATTACCACCACGCCCATACCCACCCCAACCATCACAAGACAACCCCCATCATCAGTCACCAGCCCAGAAACTTCAACCTCTCCAGGTATTTAGCAGACCCCAGTACTCTCTGTTCTTGCTTTGCTATAGGAGAAATGGGAGACTCCTATTGCTGTGCCACAGGAGTCAGCTACTAAAGGCATGTCATCTCCATAGCAGATATTGAGCGGGCAGGAAGTAATACTTATGCTGGTTGGGAGCTCTATCCTTCTGCTGGAGATAAAATTCCCAGAAGGACCCATTGTGTGAGATTAGAGAAGGCCTTGAATTAGAGTACCATCATTTTAGGCATTGTTTGGGTGGGGCTGGGCGGAATTTCTTCTCTTTCTCCTCCTGCTTTTCCTCTGTCAGTCCTAACGTTAGGCAAGCGTTAGCACAAGGATCTAGGAAGATCTGGGATCTAGGAAGGAAGAAAGCCATGGCAGATTTTCAGAAATAGATTCACTCTGCAGGTTGCTGCTTGCTGTGAACTGCGGTCTCTGCTGAAATACACAACTACTCTGTGAACTGCTTCATCAGGCTGACATCGCACCACAGGGAAATTACATGACAATCAGGCACAAACAAATTCCTGTGGATGCTTCCTTCCCAGACCACAGCTTCCCATTTCAGTTCTCACTCCATGAGCTAGTGAGGTGTTCTCAGGCAGAGATAGATAGCCTCACAGAACCTAACTCCTCCTGAAGTCAAACCCATTGGTAGGTATTTTCGATTTAGGGAGAAGGATGTTCTAGCAACATGCCTAGTCTCTTTGCTAGGAAAATATTGAGATGACCCTGTCTGTGAACTTATTTGGAATTAATCCGCTTTCTGGGGCCAGAAAGGAAGGCCTAGTGGAAGAGACATTTATTGTATTGAGTCAGGTACCACAATAGGTTAGTGGCAGCTGTCTAACATAAAAGTTCCATTCAGTACATATTGTGTCCCGCTTATGCGTCTTGTAACTTTGTCTGTTTTCTCTGTTCCTGCTGTGTCTAAAAGTCCCACCTTCGTCCACAATGAGCTCTGTACCCACATCAACAACTGCTCCCACGCCAATGCCATCGGGGCCTCCCAGCAGCAGCAGCACAACCACCATGATGCCCCCCACCGTCACCACCACCCGCAGCACCCCAGGCACAACGACGACTGTTACTGGCACACCAACACCCACCCCGACTACTACAAGCACGTCCACGCCCACGCCAACATACACCCCCTCTACAACAACTACCACCACCACACCTCCAGGTATGTGAACGTGAACCAGACACAGCTGGTGCCCACAGCTAGGCCTTGTGCTGGCTGTTTCAGCAGTGTGGAGGGTGCAGGGCTCCTGGGATAGGAGGTCTTGTGTTCCCTGACTCAGCAGGGCTCCGAGCAGGTTTTTGCTTTTACTTTTGCTGCTGTTGGGCCTTGTCCTTCAGCTGGAGAGAATGTACTCAGCGGGACCCATGGTGTGTGAAGGGAGTGGGATTGGGTTTGTGGCCCTGTCATTTCAGGGGCTGTTTGGGCGCAGCTGTGCAGA
>KZ506943.1:121200-132393 GCA_002844005.1 Limosa lapponica baueri | reverse complement strand
GCATCGCCGTGTTGTCCATTAAAACCAGGCATGCCTGTACACAAACCAGCTTAGAATCAGTTATTTTTATTCTATGACACCACCAAATGTACAGCACAAAGTGCTCAACCTGCAACCGCTTTGTCATATACAGCACACTACTGCTACTAACAGCCGTTCTCTCTAAATTGAGAGCATCACACTACCTGTAATTAATATTAAAAAATTATCTCCTATTCAGCATTTTGCATGAACTAACACCATCACCGCTGGGTCTCACTCTACAGCTTCAGCAGCACAAGACATTTGTCTCCGTTGAAGTGTCTGTACTTACTGAGTTTCACAAGCGCGTTCCTCTTCTCACCATGTTCAACGTAACCAAAATTCACCTCCCAGCTCCTCAGGCCTTCTTGCTCATCACAGTGCTTATTTCCACAGGAAAACTGACCTTTAAAGGGGTCAAAAACAGCAAAGTGTGGTTCAATGATTAACAAGCATAGTTTTGGGGTTGTTAGGTCCAGTTTTGCTCAGTTTTTGCTTTTTGTTTTCCATTTCTTTCAAATAAAAAAGCCCCAGTCTAAAAGTAACACCTGGATTAAGGAAACAACAACAGATAATGACACCACAGTTGCTCATACCTGTCTAATACTGCATACTGCAAAGAAAGAACATAAACCAAACCATGCTTTACGATGCATAGACAAAGGAATATGTTATGAAATAATAAGCCTAATACTGAACTCTGAAGAAATGAGTGTCACTAGGACACGTTCTATACCTTAAACGATCACTTACTTCGCAGAGGCTGATGGACCAGGAGGTGCGATTCAGACATTCATCTTTAATGACATCAAAGCATTCCAAGGATCAGGTATGTACAAAATTCAAATGCCCATGTTTTTATTACCTCACTAGTTTACCTGATACATTGGACATACAGTTTGTATTCTAATGCACACAATCAATGCTGTTGACCCCGCCGGGCAGCCAATACTGCAGTGATACAGGTAGAAATATTCCCTCTGCCGGCAGCGCGGGCGGCGAGGACGGGCACTAATGGGCTCACGGGCAGAACGGCTGGTGAACGATTAACCTCAGGACATTCTGCATAAGCTGCTCACTGCTGGGCTGTCCTCGGCTCCTTCAGCTCGGCAGCGCCAAGCCACCTGCATCGCTAACGCTTCAACCAAAAAACCCCAGGACTCTCATTACGAATAAAGTTTCAAATTAATATACATCAAATATGCTTAACCTTATGTAAGGTATGGCTTATCAGTACCCTGTATCATCAGGAACAGTTTATATAAAGTTAAAGTTCACAACTTTTGGGAACTTAACCAGACTGTTTATTTCGTATCTTCCGAAAAAAATCCCCACACAACCCCAGAAAAACAGGCAGAGAGAAAAGAGAGATACATCAGTTTTATTTATGATTAGCTGCTCTTTATAGTATGTTAAATCAATTTTGGATACTCTACACTTTGTCTGTGAAACCGGCTATGGTCACAGGAATGTATTTGGAACGGGATCTCCAGATTGCTAAGGAAAGCAGTGAGTTCTCAGGTAAACCAGAAGAACTTGACTGTGTAAACTACCAGTCCTGTGCCCTTGCACATTTACCCGCATTTATGATCATCTAAATACTTGAAATCATGGTGTGTTGTTATTTTTTAGTGGCTCCCTGCTCCATACTATACACGTGCATGAACAGCCAGGCTTCTCCTACCCTCCTCTCCCACTGCAGTCCCTACGACACACAGTCAAACCTTGACTTGAATACACAATTCCACTCTCTCTGGAGGCTTTTGCAGTAGTATTTATCACTCTAGTACAGCTGGGTGTCATAAAAGCATTAAAAACCATATTTTTGCAAAGTACAAGATCATTATAATTGCCATGGTGTCTATGGAGAACCCAAATCAAAGGGAACTATGGGCCAGATACTCAGTACTTGGAACAGGACTTTTCCCGCAGCGAGATGCCCAGGGAAGACACAGAGACCAGTGAGCCGGTTAATCAGCAGCCTAAGACAGACACTGCTGTGCTCAAAGTGAAACATTCGTTCAATGAAATAGTGAAAAAACGCAGAGTAGATCTACTTGCAGGTATTAAACCCTATTTTACCAAATAATATGTCAGGTTCAAGTATTCTACTACTGCATCTACAGATATAATAAGTAGAAAACAGCAAATATAACCGCATGTTCAGCTTTGCTCTTTCTGCATATTGCTGAAAAAGTCCTATTTCACCTCTACCCAATGAACTTGTTACCTATTTTCCCACAGAAAACTTTTACCACTATCACCTTTTGCCTAAAATACCTTCTATTTTAAAATTTAATGCCTTACCTTACTATTCATGCTTTGAAAGCAGAGAAAAAGTACTTGGGAAGTCATGTCAAATATATATTTAAAATAGCTTAAAAGCTTTTCATTTTAAGGATTTATTTTCAGACCAACTAACTCATCTGCCTACTATTCCCTGATTTATAAAATATAAAGTAGGGTTTCTACAGTAACTTAAGATTTTAATTAAGAAAATGCCCATTGTGTGGAACCATTTATTGAAACTGGCAATGGATTACACCATTAGCCGCTATTCAGGTTGCATTTTAAATTTCAGGAGATAGAACAGCAATCTCCAATATGACCTCCTTTAAACCACCCACAGCAAAGGATTGGAGAGAGAAAGAAAAGCAGAGAAGGAACTAATCTGGCATTTACAATTAGTAACACAAGCGATACCTCTCCTTTCACTCATCCTAACTCTTCTTCTCCTCCATGACCCTACAAAGACAGACAGCAAAAACAAAGCACCCAAACGCGAGTAACCCACTGCTGGGTTCCCTTCTTACGCCCCAAACCACAGCGCACCCCACCAGCTAAAATAAGCTCAGGCTCTCCTTTTTTAATGGGAATTATCAGACAAGCCGGTATTAATGCTTTACTACTTTTAATTAAAGCAATTTGTATTACTGATTTATACTTACAAATAGCAAAAGAAAGGCATTAAAGAGTCACGCCTTTTTTAAAGTGACCATTTGAAACTGCACTGGGGAAGAGCCTCCGATACAGGAGAGACGGTTGAATTCTTGCGCCCCTTAGTGGTGAAACCATTCCTCAGTTCCCGTGTTCCAGTTCCCACGCTTTCCATGATTTCATTAAAAAGCTTAAAACACGTAATTGTGCACTTTCTCCCACATTTTAAAATATGGAGTACCAGGTATTAAAAGTAAAATGCAGCTTTAAATTTTTTCCCCATGAAGACATGATTGGTCATAAATTACTAATTTCTCATTTAATTTTAATTACCTTTTTAAAGCATTCAATAAAGCATGTAATTATACCAAATGTAACTACCTGTTTATATAATCTGTAGTGTTAAATGCAACATATGACTGCAACTATCTTTAGGAGCTTTAATTTTAGCTTGAAAAACCCCACCATTAATGTTTACACTTCCTCCTGCCAAATATAATTTAAAAAAACCAAACAAGTGTTTTTCTAACTTCTTGTAATGTATTGTCATAACTGGAGCTGTTTGTAGAACTGTTCTGTTCAACAGTATCGCTCCGTGCAGTTGTCTCATACGTGCACACACGGCTTCTGAAAACCACAAACCTGAAGATCTGCCGCAGGAACGGCCCCACATTTACACCGTTTTCTTGCTTTTCAGCTGCTTGTGAAAGCCCGTGTGCCCAGGCCAGGGGAGGGGACCGCTCTGCACCGTCCCCGTGACCCAGCAGCGAGAGCTCACAGGCAGAAGCAGCCGGAATAAGCTACTGACTCAGAAACAGCATTGGGAGACATCACAGACATTCCCACCGAGTTCAGCCCAAAACAGACATTGCACATGGAACTTCAATTAAAAAGTCAACATATTGCAAAACAGCACTGGAGAAACTGTTAAGAAAATTATTTCCTGGGGAAAAGTATTGAGAGACTTCAGTTAAAGGTATTTAGGTCTACTAAACGAGGAGAGGTCTACTGAACTGGAGAACCACTGGAGGAAAGCAGCTAAAGACCATATCCCTGTAATTCTACACTATCAAATGCATTGTGTTCATTACAACTCCGACCTTGAGAAAACAAACCATATGTTCTTTTAATTTTAATATATGCAGATCAGCGTGCACACTAGAGCTACGTGGCATAAAACAACAAAGTTAGAAGTTAGGTCAATTTATTGTCCATTATTATCTAATAGACTTACCGGTATTGCCAAATACTGTCTAACAAAATTACGTTAAAAAGCAGCAAGAAAAGCATCAAGGAGAAACATAATATAAAATGAAAGGCATCATTACCTTTTCCTGAAATTACTTCTTTCTCATGTCGCCATCTAAACCCAAACTGTTAAGATAAGAACCAAAATTAAGTTGTGAATAGCCAACGTATCCAGTAATGTAAAGACTAATGGCAGTCGACTGATGTCCTGCACGTGGTTCCATTCAATCCCGGTTAGTAAAATTTAATTTATTTCTCTGTTAATTAAAAATATCTCTCTCTTCTGCTTGCCAGAAGGATTCCAGCTCACCCAGCAAATAGGAAATTGGGACAGTGTGACTTTACTAGATACTTCACTGCAATTTTGTCCACACTAAAGACAGAGAAGACCACCTGAATACTGCAAAGTCACATTAACACCTATCGACGGGTCACCTCGTACACCCTAAAGACTAGGACACACCAAAAAAACCCAGAAAACCAACAACTCAGTTTTATTTCTCTTTACATTCCCCAGAAACTTCACATGTACATAACTCATCTACTACTTTTGTTTTCCAGGAGAATCTGCTTTATTGTCTCAAAATGGCAAGTAGCCTAGTGAAAAGGCTGAAGATGGAAGGGAGAACAGCCTGGGAAAAAAACATTTTATTTTCACTAACAAGTAGAAAGAGGGGATTTTATATATTTTTATTTTTGCAGGAAAGCCTCCATGCTGCAAAACAATGACAAAAGCGAAGACATTAACATTACCAAGGGGAAGACAAGTTGGCCTAGAAATCTGAAAACGATCTGGGAATAAAAACAAAAGAATAAAATGTATTCTGATTAATGACCAGGTGTCAGACGGATCTCGTTTCTTAGCAAATTGGAGACATTTCCAATCTGTTAAGCTACAAAATAAAGCAGAGACAGCAAAGAAGAATCTTTCTAGGAAAATAAGACAACAAAGAGAACATTTTGAGTCCAACGCGTACCGAAGCAAAACTTACATGCAGAGCACTCTCCCGCCTGACTGCCAGACTGACACCAGAACTGAGCTCTGACAACGCAGACACCTCTCAGCCTCAAAGCTTGCGGACAAGATGCGCTGAAGGTTCACAGACAACCTAGACCTAAAAAACTCGGATCTAGGGAAAATGTAAGGAGTAACGGACCCATCACAAGCAAGAGCTGTCAGAGCACACTCTTCCAGGGTCCCTAAGGACCCTCACCTCAAGGGTTACTCTGGTGTTTCTCATTAAAAGGAAAGGAGAAGGTTGTATGTCCTAACTGCACAAAGAGAAGCGCGATGGCGGGTGCCAGGCTCCTATGTGCCAGCAGTGCCAGCACCCGAGGTGGGTGCCAGTGAGCGTGGGAGCAGCAGTGAGACCGAGCCAGACCAGCCCATCAGCTGGATGGAGTGGCCTGGGAGCAGGGAGGGGGAGTGGGTCTCCATGGGCCAGCTCTAGGTGTGACAGCATCCATGTATCCCCAAGGATGAAGGCATGGGGGAGTCTGCGATGGGACCAGGGGTGTGTGTGTGCACATCTCCGTGTGTGCGCACAAGGATAGTGAAACAGGCTGAACCAGCGACTGGAGCATGGCTGTGGCCTCAGGGGTTCACATGTCTTGGGGCTTCTCACTCCTTTCGAGCTTTGGTCAAGGTGCTGTCCTTATCTTCAGACCTCCAGAGAGCCCTTCTCATGAAACTGGTCCTTATCGTTGTCCAGCACTTCGGAAAACAGTGCTTCTTCTCAGCAAAAAAGTTCTAAATGAGATCTGAGCTACAACCTCGATGCAGAGTCTTTAGAAGAATTAGCTGACAAAAAGATTTTGGCTAGTAGCAAAACAATTACAGCTGTGAAAAGACAGATGAGCATAGATGGGCAAGTTTCCATCTATGCAGAATATATATATTAAAAACATCACAGAAAACTGATCTCTAGCTACTTTGATACCACCTAGCAGGATACAGAGTCATAGAATCCCAGAACAGCCCAGGCTGGAAGGAACCTCGAAGGATCATCTGGAGCCCAGCGGAGATTATCCAGCACTGTGTGCAACCACATCTTAAAAACCTCCAGTGATGGAGACTCGACCGTGTCACTGGGGAGGTTCTTCCAGTGAATGAACATTCTCACTGTAAAAAATATCTTTCTTATATCAAGATGGAGCATCATCATACAAAGCATCAACAACTACTGCAGGAAAGGCTGGCCAGCCGAGAAGCCTGTTACCCACCCTGCTCCTCCCACAGCACCAGCACCGCAAAGCAGGAGGCACGAGGGGCTCGAGATACCCAACCCCCAGCTTCTGGGAATGCAGAAAAAGAATCAAGGCAGGAAGAATCTGAAAGCACAGGCTGCATTCCATTGGTGTGAACGGGATCAGCAGCCAACTTCCAAAAAAAACAACCTGCTCTGACATCCTTCTGTACCAAACATGGGCACGGATAAATCAATTTTCTAAGAATTTCTAAGAAAGGACTCTCATGTGGTCAGATGGTATTTGAGAACATAAAGCACAGCCTAGTACAAGAGACCAAGTTACACGATACAGCAAAGTTATGCTGACATGGCAGTTCCAAAAATACAGGTACTGACTTATGAGCATCCATAGGAATTCAGAGGGACCTGAGAGTTAGGACAGCCACATCTGAAGTCTGACAGGGAAACACTGCTCACACAACACACGAAAAAGGAAACTGGGGCAGGACAGATTCCCACAAAAGACAGCAAACATATGGAAACTTGGCACAGTACCGAAAAAAACAGAATCTGAGAGTGTGCTCAAGGGAAAATCAGCTGGGGACAGGGCGGAGATTGAGGGATATGAAAGAGCTATAGGGAAATAAAATCAAATTTACTCAAAAAAAGGAGTGAAAGGCATGTTCAGCATTTTACTTTTTATTAACTTTATTTTTGCATTTTTCTGTTCCAACTTTCTTTAGAAGGCTGTCATCTTTTCTGCTTAGTATTAGAGTTTAAGCCCAGTCCTTGCAAATATTTACCAGTGAATTTAATTTTCAATCCTATAAATACTCTCAACTTCAAATAGATGCTGTGCAGGGCCGGGTTGTTACTATGCGCTAACAAAACTAAGACACATCTGAGCTTAGCAATGCTCTCTGCAAAATGACAATAGAAAATTCACCATTTTTTTTTGGCTAAGAGGCTGGTTAGTCAAAACCTTGGAAAAGACAAAGGCTGTTCCAGTTAAGAAGAAAAACTGGTGCTGGAATTGGGCTGTTTCTCTTAAGAAATTCTATTTATTTACAAGAAACATACAAATCCTGTTTCCATAAACAGAAAAGAACAACCAGCAAAGGACACCGCTTTAGAACAGGCATTTCCAAAATTGTTTCTGCCAGCATTCAAGTACGCGACTCTCTCTTTTTAGACTTTTTTTTTTTTTAACAGTAACATTCCCAGGGCTTTTTTAGGCCTCCTCTAGCACTTTTCTGCAGGCCAATCTCTCCAGCCTCTCTCCTTCACCTCTGTCCATGTTCTGCCCTTCCTGCACACAAAGTACCTCTTCATCCACCACCATCTGACAGAAGCGCTCCCATCCCACAGAGGCACATTTTTGGGGCAGTGACAATGCTTCGATTCAAACTGCTGCTGCTTGTTAAATAACTTGGCAAGTTCTCACAGCTCTCTTTCGAGGGAAGGTCATTAACACGCTGGTTTCACAACATACCCACAATCATAAGGCAATTTTTAAAAGAGGACATTCCAAGATGATTTACAGTAATGAAACGTACCTTATTCTCTTTGTATCTGCTGAGATCTGCTATACAATACTCTTTGAACAATTTATCATAATACTTCTTCGCAAGCCTCTTCTCCCTATAACAAAAGGTATTATTTTTTATTAAATACACAACATGATACAATTCATTTTACATTGCAATGACATTAGCAAGACAAAGATGTTGTTTCATCCAAAGAACACAAGCTGCAGAGCTAGAAATGCAACAGAAATACACTCCTTGAGCCAAGGGGTCGGTTCGACAACACTGGAAAAGTACATCTAATATGTATCTACAGCACAAGTCAAACTGTATGTTTTCAAACCAGGCTTCCTTCAGAGTTTTCTGAAGTTTTCGGAACAGTCATTTGGATCTCAGAGAACGCACAAATATCCAAGTTCTTTCTCTCATCGATCCATTTTGCCACTGAGCAACATTACATTACAAATGCATTAAAGATCAAAGAATGATCACTAAGTATGCACAGTAAGTCTTAATTAGTAACAGACACCACAAAATTAGTACAAGCGATCTAAAAATAACATGGTCTAGAATAGTTGCAGGTACCAATTCATATCTGCTTCATCGTCTTCGTTCCACAGGAATCTATGGTTTTCTCTAATAACATCAAGATCCGTCTTGTCATTCGCTCTACAAAAGGACACATTTTTTTCAGTACAATGTAACATTAAAATGAAAAGTCAGTCCAATAGTAATTTGTTAAACATCAGTATTTCACAGTTGTGATCTCCACCTCACCGCAGAAAGGAGTAACTTGCTATGGAATAAAACTACCAAAAATGTATTCCCTGGCATACCTTTTCCAAAAGGAAAAATTCACAGTGGATGACTTGATCCTGTCTGAAAACTCAGTCTGAAAGTCTGAAAACTTATTGTACTTTTTGTCCAAGACAGTAATGTTAGAAGGCAGTTAGAGATAGCTCTTAAGACGGTTATCATTATTCTGGACAATGGATAGCAATTCTGCACATTTCAGAAGTATTTCAGACCGTTATTTGAAGGCACTGCCAGACATTTCTCAGTGCACCCTCAATTAACACTCACCTGTCATCTCTCCTTTTATGTAACAAAACAAGAACAATTCTGCTCATGGGAAGTTCTTATATAAAATAATAATTCTGTGGTTTGGATATTTGTAATGACTGTAGTTACTACTTGTGATCCAAAGAATTAGTGGTTTGATACACAGCCACACCCCCCCAGCTATAATACGTATTGAATGGCTTTACAGCACGGGGCGCTTTGGGGGCATGGGGGCAAAGGCTGCTAATGGTCCTTACCCAGAACGTCGGAAATCCTCCATTTTGCCACCATAGTATAAAATGTAGTCCTTCACCAACTTCTTATGCCTTTCGTACTGAACAAAGCAATTAAGGATTGTTTCAGAACTTAACTTAAAAACTTGGATAGAATAAAAGAAGGTATCTGCTTTAGTTTGGAGAAAATATGTTAATGCTTTTTCTAGAACACTTCAGCCTCTGAGACATGATATGAAACACGTTTTGTACCATAATTTGAGCTAAAATATGTAATGACTTATTCCAAAAATAAGCATCTTCACAAATAAAAACATTATGTACAGCTTCTTAAAAATATTTTCAATTAACTTGCATGTTGTTTCTGAAGCAGCAAATTAGGAAATACATTATATCCTGGTAGAAATCCTGGCAACTACCGCATCAGTGTGAACACTCTGTATCAACCTACTATTTTGACATCCATTAGAATTTTATTGAGAAAACATTTTATTTTCCAAAGGCCCCCAAAAAGCTAATTTAACCTCAGCATGTGTCTTTTTTTGTCTTTCCACCACAAATAGAAGGACCAGAGAAGCAAGCCCAGAAGGTTTAACTGGCACAATTACACACATTTAACATAAGGTACTATTTTGTGCTGCCATGTGAGTTACTGGGTGTTAAAATTGCCTAACAGTAAAGACTTAAAATAGGAACTACTCAAAAACATTAGCAGAAACTCATGGAAGGCTCTCCACAAGGAGCTTTGTAGCCATTCCAGAATATACAGGTTTTTCTGTGGCTAATGACAGTCTACGATGTCCGTGGGACTGATTACGGTATGTCCCCGTTACGATGGTTTATGTAGTGCCTGGCCAAATTCTGATCAGGTCAGGAGAAGTTACTTTCTGTTTCCTGGAGTTTCCAGATTTAACTTAAGTCTTTCCATATTTAATTAGTTTTTACTTTCCTATTTATTAACTGTTACTGCTGAAGAACAGCTATTTAAACAAACAAGGAACTGATGGTATTTCAGATACTCTCAGTCAAAACATGTAATGACCGCCCCAGGTGGAAACTAAATACAAGAAGAAAGGTTGTGATCTAAATAAGGTAGTAGTTATGAAAATAGGTACAAATTATGCATGAAGTATGATTAAGAGATTTAAAAAAAACCCCTAAAATAAAACTGCACATGATATTGAACAGACTTAGGTTACAGCATCTGTAGAAGGTATTACTGGAGATAACCCTGGTTTGAGTAGACTTTTGAATTAACTAACACATTCTTAACTCTCCAGTAGAAACGTATTTGTCCACAGATGACAGCAGCCCTACATAGAATTATGTCTTGTATAAACTGAACTGAAAGAGCAAAGTTTCTTTGTGCCGGTCTAAATAAAATTCACTGTATAATAATTTTGTCCCAACCAGGACAAACGAGCACATAGGAAGAATCTGGAAATGCCTGTACTGAGCAGAGGTGCTCTCAGAGACCTCCCAACAAGAACAAGAAGGTAATTTGAGGGATGACTCAGAATCTGGTGCTGCACTGTCAGCTCCTGGGATAACTGAGAAATCCCTGTATTTCACTGCAATGGATAACCTGTGCCCCATCTTCAAACCTGAAGAAAAATGGAACAGAAGGATACAGCATCCATCGATATCAAGTGAAATCGTCTTTTTCTTGCTTCTTCCCTGTTAATAACAAATACGTTTGAGTGAGAGATATCTTTACATGAAGGAAAAAAAGCCTCACAAAAGCAATAGAGAAAGGTACCTGTCCCATTCTTGAGCTGCGAACTGTCTGTGAACCACGCTGCCTTGTTTGGCTTTTTGAAATGGCTTGGTGAGAAGGCCATCTTCCTTTGTACTAAAGGGCAGGGGGGAAGGAAGAAAAGTGTTAGTTAAGAACTTTTCATAAGCAGTAACATTTCCATGTGCCAGACTGTGCACTAACTTGAGTAACAAAGCCTGTTTATTCTACATGAATAAAAC